>JASDQU010360852.1:0-11629 GCA_032191745.1 Picea mariana | reverse complement strand
TGTGGATTCAAATAAGAAGATCCATCCACATAGTGGAAAAGGGTCGTAGCAGAATCTGGGAGGAATAATACCACTGTAGAATATGTAGACTGAACGCTGGTAACTAGCTCCTGATGTGGGACTATTATCCACAAGGAAATGGTCTTGCAGAATCCACCAATAAGACACTTATTCAGATATTGAAGAAAACTATTGAAAAGAACCAAAGGAATTGGCATTTAAAGTTGACTGATGCATAGTGGGAGAGCATAATGACTTTGAAAGACATGATTGGGATGTCTTAGTATACATTGGTTTATGGGAGAGAAGAAAAAATTCCAATCATCCTTCAACTGAATTCCTTGACTTTTGTAGTCAATACAGAGGATGCAGAATATTTTTCACCTATGCAAAACAGGGGCAATCAGTTATTGAAATTGGAGGAAGAACGAATTAAAGTCATGAATAGAACTTCTCAGAGACAATAAAGTATCAAAAGATATTTTGACCAGAATACAACTATAAATATTTTTTAGAAGGGCGAACTGGTGTTACTCTGGAACAAAGCTAAGGAGAAACCATCAATGCACACAAAATTCGAAGGACTCTGGATTGGACCATACATCATTGAAAAAATCATGGGTTTTAATTATTATATGCTCAAAGATATGAAGGGTAAAATGTTAATGCTTCATGTTCATGGGTAAAATTTGAAAGATTTCTTCACCTGAATTTTTCTCATTTCCTTGTACATAATCTTTTCTTTTACTCAGTTTGTAAATTCTTACCTTTGACTTCATAGCCCAGTGGATGGAAGCATAGTGGGTTATCATCCCACAGTTGGAGCTAGTTGTTGAGATCATTTCCAGTTTCCGAAATTTCCTTCCCCATTCTATTTTCCCAACATATTTTTTTCCATTTATTTTCCCTCTTTTGTACCTACCCTTGATTCCCTCTTTCCTTTTTTTCCCTTCTTCTATCCCTTTCAAGTTACCATACTTAGTCTTATATCAAAAATCGACAGGTTTGCGGGTAGGCAGGTTGGCGACCCTTCAAGTTCCATGATCTCCACTTTGTAACTAAAGTTCCTTGTTCTACATTATGACCATCATATTTTTCGCAAGTCTCAAGCCCCTAAAATATTTTATTTCTCCTGCATGCAAGTTCGACTGACTTCCTTTATACACTTAACTTATTTTTCATCATCCATAACCCTGGGTTCACGGGTTCCTGAGTTGGTGAGTTCATGAAAATATTCATATTCAAAATTGCTCTTGTCCATCCCTGCCATTCTTGTTCTTTTCCCAATATGCATTAAATATTGTTTAATGCTAACAACTGATTGTGTAGGCTCCGAAAGGATTGTAATTAATGGAAAAAAACTCATGCAGATAGACTGGCAGGAAGCACTGATGAGGTACAAGACCCTAAGTTTTAATTCTCAGTTCAATGCTTCTAACAAAGCAACAAGTTGAGATATTTAAGGGGTTATCAACTGAAATTTTTTATGGCATACTCGAATATAATGAAGAATAAATAGCCAATTGGATACTTGATTATTCCATGAAAAAATAAGATATTGAGGAGGCAATACATGGCGTTTCTCATGACTTAAGTGATGCATCCCCCCTCCCCTCCTGGGGGTTCCATGCCTTCTCGGTCTATGATATTTATAAATAATGAGTTGGACTGACTCTTTGGGCTCCTTCTCGAACTCCAAATGTCTTTACACAGGCCCCCTATCTCCTTAGGCACAGGTTCTATGGAACCCGCAGGCCCTCTCCTTAGCACTCTTGGATAATTTTACTTTGCGGATGCTAGCTCCTCTACTAAGATTCTTCCCTTCACATGACCACGGACTACGACCATGGACCAGCGCCCTTCACGACTCCACACTTTAGAACTTTCGTGAGTTTCTTGCTCCATTTTTCCTGATATCAGAATCGACGAATTCCAATACCACAGGCACTAGCTCCTCTTACTAGCCCCTCTCAAATGTGACCTCAGGCTATGACCCAGGGCTCAAATCCTAAGCGATATAGACTCTGAGATTTGGCTATTTCAACTACAACCGTTGCAAAATCTCACGAACCCAGAACTGTGAATATATCTCATGCGAGGATCGACGGTCCCCGCCGCTTCCTTAAATCAACGGTCCTCAACTATTTTGGCTCCAACGTTTTAGAAATTCTGGAACACTTCTATACAGAACCTTTGGAGTGTTGAGTCTCTAGGCTAGGAGATATTCTGCCAAGTGTCCTCTTCCATGAACGACCTCGATTGTCTTGTGATTTCAAGCTTCGTGACTTTCTGATTCTCCTATCTCTGATTTTCCTGAATTGTGAATCAATGAAATGATGATCTCTTGCCACGTGTCCTCTCTTGATGGATGGCTAGGATTTATTCGGCTCTTGACTCTTTGGGTATTCTCCTCTTGCCTTTTCTTCGAAGGGGTCTTCCTTTGAAGTCTGTAGATCTCTGCCACGTGTCCTCCTCGATGATGGATGACCCCAACTGCCTTCGGGACTTTGGGACTTCACAAGTCTGCTCTCTTGTTCACTTTGAAAAGATTAAGGTGTGTGCACCTTACCTGGATCCAACGATGGTTAGTCCTTCACGCTCAGATCCGATGGCTAGGATTTGTTCCGACGGCCAGATCTCTTTCTCTGCAGTTGATCTAATGGCAGTTTTCGCTCCTCCTCCTGATATTTCACTCTCTTCCCTGACTTGAAATATTTCAGATGTTTCAAAGGATTTGCCTTTGAAATACCTGTGGCGAGCCCTGATGTATTGGGTCTCGACAGTGTTTTCCCTCCTGATCTTTTGTAAATGGAATTTGACCTTGCCTTGGCACACACTTTCACTCTGCGTGCAAACTTGCACTTTTTCTCCCTGAGCTTCAGGACTTGGAATAAGTCCGACTCTGGTGCACTCTTTTCACTATCTCTTATGAGCTTCTCAAACTTTCTCAGTCTCCCAAGGGATTCTACTCTTCTGCGTCTTTCAAAATACTTTCTGGTTCCCTCCTGGCACGTTCTGTACTCGTCCAACTGATCTTACAAACTTGAAACAAGTTCTCTCCTCCACACACTCCTTGTGCTTGACCGACCTTCAACTAGTTTTCTCTCAACACTTCTTCTGAGTGTTGGCCTGGTGCACTCCTTGTACAGGTCTTCCTCCAGAGTGTTCAAAAACTATGTTTCACCTTGAGCTTCAACTGCTCAGACCTCAAAGGTCTCTATCCCTTTTTCTCCTTGAAGGGATATAAGTGACCTCTTGGCAACTTCTACTCAAGCACTCCTTGTTGAGATTTCCAGAGTATTTAGTAACTTTGTGAGTATCTTTTCCTTGACACTCCTCTCCTGAGAACTCGAAATATAATTATCCTATGCACACCTTGCACCCACTCGATGCCCTCCTAGCAGAGCTCTACAGAATCTTCAGTAATTTTGTTCTCTCCTCCATGCCTTCTTTGCACAGTCTTTCCTCCAAGGTGTTTAGTAACCTTGAGGCTTCTCTCAAATCTATGAATTCTTCTGGTGTTCCCTCCTGGCACATTCTTTCTTGAAATCGATTCAAGATTTAGATATGCACTCCTTGCACTAGCTATAGAGTTTGAAATACTCTGTTGTGCACTCCTTGCACAATCTAAAGAACCCAAAAACAATTCCAACAAACTCACAGATAGAGAATTTCTATCTATCCCTGTAGATGGAATTCATCTCATGCATCTACAACATACATTTATAAACACACACATGTGACATTCATTCATAAACATATAAACACACATAATCATATGCAGAAAAAACTACTTTGTATGACTCTCAGAATGTTTGTACAATGGTTACAAAGACTGGACTACAATAGAGTCTCAGTTCTCTCCTCTATTTCTCTTCTTAATTCCTATCTGTCCTAATGAAATTTGATACCAAGATCTTTTTACAAAAGAGGGGCTTCTCAAGCTCTCCCTCCAGCTACCTACTCTCATTAATTACATTGAATTTCATTCAATGGCCATCTATTCCAAATCGGATATAGATCTCATCATCCTGTCAGCCATTAAAGGTGACATTGTCTCCTACCTACACAAAGGAATCGACTTGGCTCTTCCAACCTTACAACATTTAATTGCATTTAATACAAATTTAAATTTAAAAATGAGGGAAAAATGAGAGGGATGGTGCCTCTCCCCTCCCTTAATGTGCTTTGATGTGATGGAATGTTGGCATGTTGCTGGGGTGGGGCAATGCTCCTGCATCGTAATCCACTTCTTTGAAAAATTCATGAGCTCCTGCTCATGAGTTCCCTGCTCCAATGTTGAAATCCTCCTGGATCCCAAAATATTCTTTGGAGATGTCCTCTTGCTCCCTTGATTTGTTGTTGTTGTTGTCGCTTCTTCTCTGTTGTTATGGCAGGCTCTCCTCTACTCAGCTTCTCCTTGTTGGCAGTCTCCGATGATGACCTCAACATCAGCTCCCTTATCTTCTCAATCATCTTGTCCATCTCCTTCATTGTTTGGCTCTTGTTTTGCATCCTGCTTTGTTGTACTTCCTTCTTGTCAATGGGTAGGTCATCTCGATCCCCCCTGTTGTTTTCTCCATCTCCTATGGAATTAGCTTGCCACCTTGCTACAAACTCCAGTTCTGAAATATGATCATTGATATGCTGATTAGCTTCCTCCTCTGACAGATTTTATTTTGCTAGTTCTCTTTGCACTGGTTCAACTCCAACTTCATCTAGTTGCTTCCTAGTCTCGTATGCTCCTCCATCTATCTCCAAATTGATAGGTTGGATGTGATGGATTTGTGCTATTACCCTTATCTCTAGGGCTTCCAATTCTTCATACAGATCAACAAAATCCATGCTGTCTGCTTCCTCTTCTGTTGCAGGATCCAGTGTTGCAGTCATCTCTTGTTTAGCTTCCTAGCTGAAAATTTTGAGTGATTCTGTTGAATGCTCTTCTCCTTCTGCTGGGGAAAACAACAATGTCTTCTCCTTCTCCTCTTTGAAAGTCGTTGTTGGTTTTCCTTCTGTTGTTGTACCTGCAACACATGATCTAGCCTCAACTGGGCTGATTGGTAGGAATCTATCAATTCCCCCAATGATAAGAATACTCCTATGATCCTCCTCCGCTGTGATGGAAGTATTTAACTTCTCCTCATCTTCATTCACATGGTCTGCAAACCCACATGAATCTTCACCTATCAACACTCTTTTTTGATATGAACTCTCAACTAAGTTCATCTCCTCTCCCTTGCCCACCTGGAAATATGGGATTTCACTAATGCCCTCCTGGCAGCTTATGAGATCCTCCAGTGATCTCACCTCATTGTCCACCTGGCAATTTGAAATTTTATCGCTGCCCTCTTGGAAGTCTATGAGATATCTCTCTGATCTCATCTCCTCATCACTGAGGCTTTATCCAACCTCCAGTTCAGAGATGTAAACTATATCCTCCTCTATGTCACTGAGGTTTTCAGCTTCCCTCAGCCATCTCCTCACTACTTGTTGTTGCCTTCTAGCCAACAACTTCTGAACAGACCATTTTGACTACCTATTCAGAGGCCATTTCTACCTCTAGTGTACCTTTTCCTCATGTTTCATATTCAATGCTAGCCTATCCATTTCTTCTCTTATCTCACCGAGTTCTTTGTATATCTCAACTTTGTTCCTCTGTTGGTGGCCTTCTCCCCGACCACGCTTATGACCTTCAGTATCCATCTTCACCTTCTTCACCTTCTACCTACCCTCCTGGCAAGTCTGTCGTTCACTCTGCAACTGAGAGCATATTCATCTTCTCCTACAACTCACCTGGTTGTCAAATGTCTGTTGCCTACGTGAAAACAGATCTCCACGCACAGAGAATTTCACTTTGTCTCCTTCTTCTCTTCCGCATGAAATCTACAGATGAAATCACGCTTTGATACCACTTGATGGTGTCAGAGTATCTCCTTTCACTGTCTCTCCTTTGTCTATTGTCTGGAAAAAAAATAAAGCTCCGATAACACTTGATGGTATCAGATAGAACCTTTTCCTAGGCTTTGATACCACTTGATGCAACCCCCCTCCCCTCTTAGTGGTTTTGCGACCTCCCGGTCTAGGATATTTCTAAATAATGAGTCGATTCAACTCTTTGGGCTCCTGATCGAACTCCAAATGTCTTTACACAAGCCCCCTATCTCCTTAGGCACAGGTTCTATGGAACCCATAGGCCCTCTCCTTAGCACTCTTGGCTAATTTTACTTTGTGGGAGCTAGCCCCTCTGCTAAGATTCTTCCCTTCACGTGACCACAGACTACAACCATGGGCCAACTCCCTTTGCGAATTTGTGCTTTGAAAATTTTATGAGCTTCTTGCTCCCTTTTTCTTGATCTACGAATCGATGAATTCCAATACAACAGGCGCTAGCTCCTCTTACTAGCCCCTCTCAAATGTGACCTCGTGCTATGACCCATGGCTCAACTCCTAAGCACTCCGGACTCTGGGATTCAACTATTTCAACTAAAACCGTCGCCAAATATCCCGAACCCGAAACCACAAATATATCTCACACGAGGATCCACGGTTCCCATTGCTTCCTTAAATCAATGGTCCTCAACTATTTCAGCTCCGGCATTTTAGAAATTCTGGAACACTTCTATACATAACCTCCAGAGTGTTGAGTCTTTGGTCTAGCATATCTTCTGCCAAGTGTCCTATTCCATGAATGGCCCCGATTGTCTTGCAATTTTGGACTTCATGAGTTTCCGCTTCTCTTATATTTGATTTTCCTGAATTGCAAATCAGTGAAATGTTGATCTCTCGCCACGTGTCCTCTCTCGATGGACGACTAGGATTGCTTTGGCTCCTGACTCTTCGAGTATTATCCTCCTTCCTTTTCCATAGAGGGGTCTTCCTACAAAGTCTATGGATCTCTACCATGTGTCCTCCTCGATGATGGATGACCCCAACAGTCTTCGGGAATTCGGGACTTCATAAGTCTGCTCTCTAGTGCACTTTGAAAAGATTAAGATGCCTACACCTTACCTAGATCCAATGGAGGTTGGTCCTTCACACTCAAATCTGATGGCTAGGGTATGTTCCTCCTCCTGTGCACTCTTCTAGATGTCTGGACGTGAGATTTGACGGCCAGATCTCTTTCTCTACAGCTAATCTGATGGCAGTTGTCGCTCCTCCTCCTGATCTTTTGCTGTCTTCCCTGACTTGAAAAATTTAAGACGCTTCAAAGGCTTCACCTTTGAACTACCTCCTGTGAGCCTTGATGTATTGGGTCTTGACAGTGTTTTCCCTCCTTATCTTTTGTCAATGGAATTTGACCTCACCCTAGCACACACTTGCGCTCTGCGTGAAAAATTGCACTATTTCTCCCTGAGCTTTGGGACTTGGAATAAGTTGGACTCTGGTGCACTCTTTGCACTATCTCTTCTGAGCTTCTCGAACTTTCTCAGTCTCCCAAGGGATTTTACCCTTCTGTGTCTTTCAAAATAATTTCAGGTGCCCTCCTGGCACGTTCTGTGCTCATCCTCCTAATCTTACAAACTTGAAACAAGTTCTCTCCTCCAAACAATCATTGTGATTGACCACCCTTCAACTGGCTATATTTCAACGCTTCATTTGAGTGTTGGCCTGGTGCACTCCTTGCACAGGTCTTCCTCCAGAGTGTTCAACAACTATGTTTCACCTTGAGCTTCAACTGCTTGGACCTCAAAGGTCTCTATCGTTTTTTCTCCTCAGAGGGATATAAGTGACCTCTTGGTAACTTCTACTCAAACACTCCTTATTGAGCTTTCTAGAGTATTTAGTAACTCTATGAGTATCTTCTCCTTGAGACTCCTCTCCTGAGAACTCGAAATAGAATTATCCTGTGCACACCTTGCACCTGCTCGATGCCCTCCTAGCAGAGCTCTACAAAATCTTCAATAATTTTGTTCTCTCCTTCGTGCCTTCTCTACACAGTATTTCCTCCAAGGTATTCAGTAATCTTGAGGCTCCTCTCGAGTCATTGAATTTTTCTGGTGTGCCCTCCTGGCACGTTCTTCCCTGAAATTGATTCGAGATTCAGATACGCAGTCCTTGCGCTGGCTACAGAGTTTCCATTACTCTATTGTGTGCTCCTTGCACAGCCTAAAGAACCTAGAAACAATTCCAACAAACTCACATATAGAGAATTCCTATCTATCCCTGCAGATGGAATTTATCTCATGCATATACAACATACATTTATAAACACACACATGTGACATTCATTCATAAACATATAAACACACAGAATCATATGCAAGAAAAACTTCTTTGTATTACTCTCAGAATGTTTGTACAATGGTTACAAATACTAGACTACAACAGAGTCTCAGTTCTCTCCTCTCTTTCTCTTCTCACTTCCTATTCATCCTAATGAAATTTTATACCAAGATCTTTTTACAAAAGAGGTTTTTCTCGAACTCTCCCTCCAACTACCTACTCTCATTAATTACATTGAATTTCATTCAATGGCCATCTAATCCAATTCGGATCTTGTTCTCATCAGCCTGTCAGCCATTAAAGGCGACATTTTCTCCTACCTACACAAAGGCATCAACTTAGCTCTTCCAGCCTTACAACATTTAATTGCATTTAATACAAATTGAAATTTTAAAATGAGGGAAAAATGAGAGGGTTGGTGCCTCTCCCCTCCTTGAGTGCACTTTGATCTGTTGGAATGTCGGCATGTTGCTTGGGTGGAGTGATGCTCCTGCATCATTAAGAGACTTGGAAGGTGAATTATTCAACATTAAAATCAGGCATGAAATAAGCATTGCACCAATGAAAAACTACATTGAAGATTGGTTTAAAAAGGTAATGGACAAATTAACCAAAGAAGAGCAGGAAGCAGTTGAGACAGTTCCTATAACCATCAATGAAGACAATAAAAGGAAAAAAACAAGCAAGTGAACAAAAGAGATACCATCATAGTAGGTTCATGTTGATCATATCTTTCTTTCTTTATTAGTTTTTCATCCAGTTACTCTGCTTCTTTGACTAGAAAGGTTTAACCGGAATATGATAACTTCTCCCTGTCTTCTTTCTAGGTCTTGCTACTTTGTCATCGTCCACCATATTCTTTATACAACTTACTTCTTGTCCATATTTTGTTTATGTTCTGCGGGAGCCCCAATCCCAGTCCTAAGGAAAAACACATTTAAATTTCAAGGCTTTGTAATAGACTCTATATTTTTCAGAAATCCCAAGAGAACTATTTCAGAATCAGTTTTGACTCTATTTTATAACTCTGAGTTTTGAGTATAAAATATTTGAGATTGATCTATCATTATCTTTATTTGAGCTCCCCATGTGTTTACTCTATTAAAGTTATCTTATGCATGCAGACCATCTTCTTTTATATTATATGATCAGAAATCTTTAGTTTAATTATGATGGATGTGAGAAATTTCATCTATCTTTTTCAAGTATATGATGTGTGAGGTTCCTAGTCATCTCTCAAGAACCATATTTAAGAACAAAACCCTTTTTTTTTTTTTTTATCTTTATGCAATCTTTATATTTCTTTCAATATCATGGCGGACTTCCTCAAGGTCCTATATTATTTTAAAAAAATCTAGAATTCCAAGAAAATATTGAAACAAAGAGGAGTACCACCTCTATAAAAACGCAGGGGGATTTGTATCCCCGTGAGGTTGTCATTTCGGTCCGAACAGATTCAAGCATCAACAAACATCTATTCATGATAAATAAAGATACAATCCAAAGGTGCAAAATGTGCATACAAAAATAACAAGTTTCAAGATCTGGGTGTATCCCATTTGTCCCTTGAGAATCAAATACCATCAAGCTTTTAGCCTAGAGTTCACAAAAAAACAAAAGACATGCAAAATTAGGATCTTCTACATATCATAAAAATTCCTTTCCCAATTTGAAATCATATCCTCATCTGCAAATTCATCCACCGCCATCAAAGTTTCCTCCAAAGATAAAGCATATTTGGAGAGCACGTCAGTTATAACATTGAGTTGTCTAAATATATGCATCTATTGAATCTAGCTAAAATGGGATGAAATTATTTTCAAACATTGTTCGAGTCGCAACAAGTCCAGATGGACAAGTTGCAATGATCCTAACATCCAATCAATACATATCTTTGAGTTTCCAAGAACGTGAAAAGATTGCACATTTTTATCCCTAACATATTTTAAGATTGCAAAAAGGGCTTTGAATTTTACAACATTATTGGTCCCCAATCCAAAATTTGCCTTTCCACAAAGGTAATGATAGTCAAGAGAGTATAAAATGAATCATATCCTACAAATGTTGTTCAGGACTTGACATTCCCCATCGAAATATCCCCAAGGCCACTACTTTTTTAATTCAATCGCATTTATCATCCTTCCTTTCTTCAATGTAAAAGAAACATTATAATTATGTAACAAAGCAATAGATTGCTCATGAAAATTGAAAGTAGGAGTGGCTTTTATTTTAAAAATACCATATTTCCTCGCCAACTAGATGGCCCAAGAAACTAGTATAGGTAATACACGCCATGCCTTCCATGTGCTAGTTTCAAAAAACTCTTTAAAACAATCTTCCAACCTGTCCTTTGACCACATGGACATCACCCCTAGTTGAAAACAAACCTCATTCCAAACTTGTCGAATAAACCTGTAGTCTAGGAAGAGATGATTGTTAGTCTCTGCCACTTGTTTGCACAAGAATAAAATTCTCAGACCATGTTCACCTTGGATCTATAGTCAATCCCAAGATACCCTTTGAATCTAGGAAGAGATGATTGTTAGTCTTTGCCGCTTGTTTTCACAAGAAGCCAATACTCGACCCATGTTTACCTCAGATCTGTAATCGATCCCAGGATACCCTTTGAAGGCATTTTTACTATGAACACTTAGCTCAAATTGGAGCATAGGTTATATGGTTGGAAATATTATTCTAATATCTTTCCAACGGTATATATAATTCCCTCTAACTCCTTAGGAATGAGGAKATATGRATTTTTTTGTTAGACAACCCAGCCATAAAGTATGGGTCAGCCCAGCCAATGTTTATAGGTTGGCCTTAAAAGTGAGAACATAAACACTATAAATATAGGACAGATGTGCGCATTTGAAGAGAATCTAAGTAATAATATAAATTCTTAGGTGTGCAGAAGAGATGTAAGGTGTGAAAGAGAAGCTGGAGAGTTTTCTTGGAGTATTAAGGGTGCACTATGAAGGACTAAGGTCTATGATGTTGCAAAGTGAGATTTTTTGAAATTTTGATGTTGCAATCTAGGATTATATTATGAGAATGATGCTACAAGGTTCACTAGGGAATGAAGGCTAAATCTGACTAGGGTTTAAATCTATGTATGGGGTATGAAGCAAAGAGAGACACTGGAACATGAAATTTAAGGGTATGATGATGTTGTGAAATGCATGAAGTATGAAGCATGCAGGTGAAGTCAGAAGTACTCTGTGTATGAATATCTTAGATTGGTGTTTATACAGGTCTTACTGATTTGGTTCTCAGCTGATGATATTGGTGTCTCCAGTAGGTTGGTGCCTACACAATATCTTGTTGAGTTGGTGCTCATCTTAGGATATTGGTATCTCCACTAGGTTGGTGCCTACAAGCTTTGTAACAATAGGTTGGTTCCTATAGA
>JASDQU010360847.1:0-11782 GCA_032191745.1 Picea mariana | reverse complement strand
CCAATCACATCGTTGATTGCCTTAGCAGATATCCATTCGTGACACTCACCACGGTTGTAGACTCCTGTGGCAATGAGACCTCTGGATGGCCCCAACTCTATGAGACAGACCCGGACTTCACCACCACCTACTAAATGTTGGGTGCAAACGCAGTTGTCGATAATTTCCATCTTCAGGATGAGTTGTTGTGTCGTCTGGGCCATATATGTGTTCCATCAAGTGAGTGAGTGAAGTTGATCTAGGAAGCCCACTACATCAGGGTGGCAGGACACTTCGACGTCGAAAAGACATTGGTGATGCTATAGAAACATTTCTACTAGCCAAAACTTCGACAGCAGGTCAGCAAGTATATCAGGTCTTTCACTGCCTGTGCTATTGCCAAATCGACCACTAACAAACAGGGCCTGTACACCCCTCTTCCTACCTGACAGGCCATGGGAATCCATTTCAATGGACTACATGTCGGGCCTCCCATCCACCAAGTGGGGAAATGACTGTGTTTTTGTGGTTGTTGATTGCTTTTCTAAGATGGAGATTTTAGTTGCCTGCAAGAAGAACATCACAACAAAGGCCACTGCTAAGCTCTTATTTGAATGAGTCTCGATACATTTTGGAATCCCACAAACCATTCTCTCAAATCGGGACAGTCGATTTCGCAACACATTTTGGTCGAGCCTCTGGTCACTGTTGGACACCAAGCTCACCAAATCCACGACCTTCCACCCCCGGACAGATGGCCAAACTGAGGTCGTCAATTGAATGATTGTGCATATCCTTCACATGTATAATTCAAATCACACTCACACATGGGATGAGAGCCTTCCATATGTCCAACATAGCTACAACCGAGTCCTGCATAGCTCAACCTTCCACAACACCTTTTAGGTGGGGTTGGGGTTCTAACCATTGGGTCTGATAGATGTTGCACTTCCCCTTGCAGTCACCTCGACCGACTCATCTCCTGCTCCAACTAAAGCTAACAAATCCACCTGGTTCATTGAGAAGATCCAGCACATCCGCCAACAGGTTCAGGATATCCAACAGAAGTCTAATGACAAGTACAATCAATGCCATGATCAACATCGGGTGCCACATAAGTTTCAGGTGGAGGACAAAGTTTGGTTGCACTTGCAGAAAGAACGTCTTACATGACCACATCATAAGCTTCACCCACTCTGTTATGGGTTGTACACCATCACCAAGGCCGTGGGGGATAATTCGTTTGAGCTCAACATTCCTCCTTTACTTGGCATGAACCCAGTGTTCAACGTGGATCTCCTTCGCCCTAATTTCCGACCATTATTGAACACCTCAAACGTAGCAGAGAAGCAGACACCAATAGATCTCAACCCCGAATGCATACAACATGCATCCAATGATCAGATTGTGGACAAACATATCAAGGGCACTCTACAACAAAGGATCCATCTTTATCGAGTCGTCAAAGCAGGGCAACTCCTGCACCAAGGCAAGTGGCTCACCCGGGGCCAAATTCAACAGAAATTTCCTCATATGATGGGGGAACTCAATGAAATGGAGACCATTTCTTCCTAAGGATGGAGTATTGATCTAGGTGGATATCGGTGGCCACCCACCTCTTCCAACTGGCTCAAAACAATTTTCTGACAATTTTGGCAATTTACTATTTTTACCAGTTTTAACTTCCAAGGCCATTTTGAGGGCCTAAATGAAGGTTTTTCTGGATCAAGCTTCTCAATTATAGCCAAAGGCATGATAGAGCCCTCATAATGAATCTCCTCTACGATACCTTTCCAATGGGCTATCATACGCCTAAAATGAAGATTGTATAAAAAACTTATGACCCCGGGAAGTTGATGTACTAACTTACCAAAACGAGGCCCACATGACTTTTGGCCCTTCATCTCCGAGGGTTAGGTTTTTGGATGTCTATGGTTTTTGGAATTCCTGTTTATTGTAAAAAGGCCTTCAAAACCTCATTGTAATCATCTTCCTATGAATGAGTGCAACTGTTACATCTTTTCTCAAAGATAAGCTGCCACCATTCCAGTAAGCTTGTTTTTGCTGCATTTTATAGTTTCAACTTATTTCCTTATTGAATAGAAAACCAGTTTAACTGTATCTCTATTATTTTGTGTTAAGCACTTGTTAATAATTTGTAGTCATTTCGTTCTTCTCATAAAATGGATCAGTGGTATTAGAGCGGTCTGCTTCTTGTCGTCTTAATGCATGTCCCCAACGAGGTCAGAGTACAAATAGTTGGGTCTCGAGCTTGTTTCTCTTGAGGACAAAAGCTCTCGCACACCCAAGCGACCTCTCATGGAAGGAGAAAATAAAGATGACAGGAAGGGAGATCCTTTCAAATTGTCGATTGGGGAATCCCTCATGCAACAAAGGAATGAGATGATGGATAGTTTCGCACAAATCCTTCGATGACTACCAATAGAAGACACATCTTCTTCGAGCGGAGGCACCACCCCCTTCAAGGTACAAATAAACTTCTATATTCCTATATTGGAAGGTGAGATAGACGCAGATGCTGCAGACAAGTGTTTGAATCTACTAGAAGGGTATTTTTCTGTCCATAACATTTCAAATAGAGAAATTATTACTTTTGCGCTCCTCAAAGCCGTTCCCCAAGTCAAATATTGGTGGGAAACTTTTTGTGAGAAAAAGAAAACAGAGGAATCCTCACTATTTACAGTCACGACCACCTGGGATTCCTTCAGGGATGCTATTAAGGAACAATACTACCTTGTTGGAAGTTATGACGACTTGTATTCCAAATGGACCACATTGTGGCAAGAAAGAGACCAAGCAATGATAGATTTCATGAATATATTTCATACCTTGCGCACCAAGCTGGGTATCAAATATTCGGAGCGACATCTAGTGCCCAAGTATTGCGACACTCTGCATAGATACATCCAGACCGAAATGGAATTTTTGGACATCTCATCCTTGGGTGCGTCCTACCGATATGCCATCAAAATCGAGCAAAAGCTCAAACAAAAGACGCAACAATTTGGACTTGGGAGCCCCTCACAAAAAAAGCCAGGAAAGGGCGGCCCCAACCCACAGAACAAAGGATAGAACAAAGATGGACAGTATCAGGACAACCAATCCAAGTCACAATCAAAGAAGGACACCGAAAATACAAAGAAAGATACCGGGAAGTGGTGTGACTTCCATAAAAACCTTGGCATAACACTGCTGACTGCCGCTCAAAGTAGTCACTGGTGGCCGAAGTGAAAGCCTCTGATTCAGATGAGGGTTCAGACTCTGAGATAGAACCAGAAAGGGGGAGAAGGATCATTGATGTGGAACCAGTGCCACCGTTGCTACCACCAAGCTCCATCTTGGTGAATCAGACGAGCCAGAAGAAGGAGAACACCTATTCCATTCATAGATGTGGGTAAAAGGCACCCCACTGCACTTCATCATGGATAGCAGTAGCCATAAGAACCAAATCTTAGTAGAGGTCATCAAGAAGCTGGCCCTACCAACAACACCGCACCCACAACCCTACACCATTAGATGGCTCTGCCAAGGAAACGATCTTTGCATCAACCAACAGTGCCAACTGTCGTACGACATCAAGCCCTTCAAAGATGAGGTATTGTGTGATGTTTCTCCTCTCGAAGTTTGTGATGTTCTTTTGGGCCAACCTTATTTATGGAAACTTCATGTTGTATATGAGTCTAGGCATCGTAGTGTTATTATTACTTTGAATAGGAAATTGTATAGGATACCCGAGGCAGTCCCACCTAGTGCTATTTCCTTGATCTCTGCTAAGCAATGCAGGAAGGTCATCTCTCATAAGGGGAAGCTTGTATTCTTCATGATTTTCTCTCAGAATAAGTGAAAGATAACAGCCACATCCAGGGTCTCTGCGGCCGATCTCTCCACACAGTAGAAACAAGTAGATAAGGTCGTGGAAGAATACTCAGATATCTTCTCCTCACCTACCGAGGTACCTCTGCACTGCCAGGTCAAGCACCCCATCGATCTGACCCCCGATGCACCGCTTCCCAATGGGCCAGTATATCATCACTCTCTATTATAGAATGAGGAGATCAAGCGACAGATCCACGAACTGCTCCACAAGGGTCACATCAGTCCCAGTTCATCACCTTGTGGGAGCCCAATCGTGCTGGCACAGAAGAAAGATGGAACCTGGCGACTCTGCATCGATTACCGAGCTCTGAATAAAATCAAATTCAGAAACCGGTACCCGATTCCTTGAATCGAATACCTCCTTGATCAACTCATAGGGGCCAAATACTTCAGTAATATTGATCTGAAGTCTGGCTACCACCAGTTCCCGATAGAACAAACAGATGTATGGAAAACCGCCTTCAAGTCAAAGGAAGGCCTTTTTGAATGGTTGATCATGCCCTTTGGTTTGACAAATGCTCCAGCCACTTTCATGAGGATGATGGATGATATCCTACAACCATTCAACAATACTTTTGTAGTGGTGTATCTGGACGACATTCTCATTTAGAGGAAGACTTGGGCCAAACATTTGCAGCATATTCAACAGGTTCTGCACACCCTGCAGTAGCACAATCTGTATGCCAACTTGGAAAAATGCTCCTTCGGTATGGACAGGGTCCATTACCTGTGCTACATAATTTATCAGCATGGCGTACATGTGGATCCATACAAGATTCAAGTCATCCGTGATTGGCCAGCCCCAACCACACTCACTGAGCTTCAGAGCTTCTTGGGCCTTGCCAATTTCTACTGCAGGTTCATGTTGGGATTCTCCCATATTGCATGGGCCCTTAGCCAAATAACCAAGGGTGGTGGTAAGGAAAAATTTACGTGGGGCCGGTCCCAACAACAAGTATTCGACGATTTGAAGCAACGCTTGTGCTCAGCCTCAATACTTTCACTACCAGACTTGCAACAGCCCTTTGAGATTGAGACAGATGCTTCAGACTATGCGATGGGAATCGTTCTCACTGAGCACGACCACCCCGTGGCCTATCACAGTGAGAGACTATCAGATGTTGTCTGTAAGTACCCTACTTATGAAAAATAAATGTACTCCTTTGTGCAAGCCTGCCGCTAGTCGATACATTTCATTCTTGGGAAGGAGATGATCATCCACACTGATCATAAGCCACTTCATTTCATGCAGACACAAGGAAAATTGTAGAATGATCACCATCAAAAGTGGTCCACATACTTACAACAATTCCACCTCAACATAAAGTATAAAATAGGAAGCACCAATCACGTCACTGATTGCCTCAGCAGACTGCTAGTCGCGACACTCATCACAATGCTAGACTCCTGCGTCCATGATACCTCTGGATGGCCCCAACTCTATGAGACAGACCTGGACTTTGCCACCACCTACCAAATGTTGGGTGAAAATGCAGTTGTCGATAATTTTCATCTTCAGGATGGGTTGTTGTGTTGTCTAGGCCATATCTGTGTTCCATCAAGCGAGCGATTGAATATGATCTGGGAAGCCCACTACAGTCGGGTGGCAGCACACTTCGGCATTGAAAAGGCAATTGTGATGCTACAAAAACATTTCTACTGGCCGAAACTTCGATAGGAGGTCAAAAAATATATCAAGTCCTGCACTACCTGCGCTATTGCCAAACCGACCACTAAGAAACATGGCCTGTACACCCCTCTTCCTATTCCTGATAGGCCATGGTAATTCATCTCAATGTACTACATGTCGGGCCTCCCATCCACCAAGCAGGGATATGACTGTGTTTTTTTGGTTGTTGAATGCTTTTCTAAGATGGCGATTCTAGTTGCCTACAAGAAGAACATCACAGCAAAGGCCACTGCCAATCTCTTCTTTGAACGAGTCTAGGTACATTTTGGAATCCCACAAACCATTGTCTCAGATCAGGATAGACGATTTCTCAGTACATTCTGGTCGAGCCTCTAGTCACTGCTGGACACCAAGCTCACCAAATCCATGGCCTTCCACCCACAGATAGATGGCTAAACTAAGGTCGTCAATCGAATAATTGTGCATATCCTTCGCATGTATAATTCAAATAAGCCTCACACATGGGATGTGAGCCTTCCCTATGTCCAACATAGCTACAACCGAGCCTTGCATAGCTCAACCATTCACAACCCCTTTCAGGTGGGGTTGGTATTCCAACCATTGGGTCCCATAGATTTTGCAGTTCCCCTTGCGGTCACCTCGAGCGACTCATCTCCTACTCCAACTGAACCTGACAAAGCCACCTAGTTTATTGAGTAGTTCCAACACATCTGCCAACAGGTTCAGGATATCCTACAGAAGTCCAATGACAAGTACAAGCAACGCCATGATCAACATCGGGTGCCACATAAGTTTCAGGTGGGCGACAAAGTTTGGTTGCACTTGCAGAAACAATGTCTTACAGGACCCCATCAAAAGTTTTTCCCACTCCATTATGGGCCATACACCATCACCAAGGCCATGAGGGATAATTCTTTTGAGCTCTACATTCCTCCTTTCCTTGGCCTGCACCCAGTGTTCAACGTGGATCTCCTTCGCTTTTATTTCCCACCATTATTGGACACCTCAGACATAGTAGAGAAGCTGACATCAACAGAGCTTAACCCCAACTGCATACAAGATGCATCCAATGATCATATTGTGGACACATATTTCAAGGGCACTCGACAGTAAAGGACCAACTTTATCGAATCGTCAAAGCAGGGTAGCTCTTGGACCAAGGCAAGTGGCTCACCCGATGCCAAATTCAATAGAAATTTCCTCATATGATGGGGGAACTCAAAGAAATGGATACCATTGCTTCCTAAGGAGGGAGGATTGATCTAGGTGGATATTGGTGGCCACCCACCTCTTCCAACTGGCTTAAAACAATTTTCTGACAATTTTGGCAATTTACTATTTTTAGCAGTTTTAACTTCTAGGGCCATTTTGAGGGCCTAAATGAAGGTTTTTCGGGATCGATCTTCTCAATGATAGCCAAAGGCATGATTGATCTCCCAAAATGAATCTCCTATATGATACCTTTCTAATGGGCTATCATACACCTAAAATGGAGATTGTATGCAAACAATACGACCCCGGGAAGTTGATGCACTAACTTACCCAAACGGGGCCCACATGACTTTTGGTGCTTCATCTCCTAGGGTTAGGTTTTTGGATGTCTAGGGTTTTTGCATTCCTGTTTATTGTAAAAAGGCCTTCATAGCCTCATTATAATCATCTTCTTTTGAATGAGCGCAACCGTCACATCTCTTCTCAGACATAAGCCGCCACCATTCCAACAAGCTTGTTTTCACTGCATTTTACAGTTTCAGCTTATTTCCTTATTGAATAGAAAACCAATTTTACTATATCTTTGCTATTTTTTGTTAAGAACCTGTTAATAATATCTATTCATTTCATTCGTCTCATAAAATTTGGATCAGTGGTATCAGAGCGGTCTGCTCCTTGTCGTCTTAATGCACACCCAAGCGATATCTCATGGCAAGAGAAAAGAAAGATGACGAGACAAGAGATCCTTTCAAACTGTTGATTGAGGAATCCCTCACTCAACAAAGGAATGAGATGATGGATATTTTTTTGCAAATCCTTCGATGGCTACCAACAAGCGATGCATCTTCATCGAGCAAAGGCGCCACCCCCTTCAAGGTACAAATAAACTTCGATATTCCTATATTTGAAGGTCAAATAGACGCAGATGTTGTAGACAAGTGGTTGAATCTACTAGAAGGGTATTTTTCTGTCCATAACTTTTCAAATAGAGAAAAGATTACTTTTACGCTCCTCAAAGATGTTCCTCACATCAAATATTGGTGGGAAATTTTCTGTGAAAAAAATGAAACAGAGGAACCCTCACTATTTATAGTCACGACCACCTGGGATTCCTTCAGGGATGCTATTAAGGAACAATACTACCCTGTCAGGAGTTATGATGACTTGTATACCAAATGGACCACATTGCAGCAAGAAAGAGACCAAGTAGTGCCATATTTCACGAATATCTTTCATACCTTGCGCACCAAGCTGGGTATCAAAGATTCAGAGCGACATCTAGTGCTCAAGTGTCGTGGCGCTTTGTATAGATACATCCAGGCCAAAATGGAATTTTTGGACATCTCATCCTTGGGCGCGGCCTATCGATATGCCGTCAAAATCAAGCAGAAGCTCAAACAAAATACGTGGCAATTTGGGCCTGGGAACCCCTCACAACAAAAGATAGGAAAGGGTGGCCCCAACCAATAGAACAAAGGACAGAGAAAATATGGACAGTATCAGGACAACCAGTCCAAGCCGCAAGAAAATAAGGACACCGGAAAGACAAAGAAAGATACCGGGAAGTGGTGCGAATTCCATAAGGGCCCTTGGCATAACACTGTTGACTGCCGCTCAAAGTAGTCATTGGTGGCCGAAGTGAAAGCCTCTGAATTAGATGCAGGCTCAGACTCTAATCCAGAACTAGAAAGGGCTAGATGGATCATTTATGCAGAACCCAGTTCCATTGTTGCAAACACCAAGCTCCAGCTTGGTGAACTAGATGAGCCAGAAGAAGGAGAATGCCTCTTCCATTCACAGATGTGAGTAAAAGGCACACTGTTTCACTTCATCATGGATAGCGGTATCCAGAAGAACCTCATCTCAGCAGAGGTTGTTAAGCGGTTGGCCCTGTTGACAACACCACACCCATAACCCTACACCATTGGATGGCTCCACCAAGGAAGCGATCTCCGCGTCAGCCAACAGTGTTGACTTTCGTACAACATCAATCCCTTCAAAGACGAGGTATTGTGTGATGTTTCTCCTCTCGAATTTTGTGATGTTCTTTTGGGTCAACCTTATTTATGGAAACTTCATGTTGTATATGAGTCTAGGCCTCGTAGTGTTATTATTACTTTGAATAGAAAATTGTACAGGATACCCGAGGCATTCCCACCTAGTGCTATTTCCTTGATCTCTGCTAAGAAATGCAGGAAGGTCATCTCTCAGACGGGGAAGTTTGTCTTCTTCACGATTCTCTCTCAGAATAAGCAAAAGATCACAGCCACATCCAGGGTCTTTGTGGTCGACCACTCCACACAGCATAAGCAAGTAGATAAGATTGTGGAATAATACTCAGATATCTTCTCCTCACCTACCAGGGTACCTCTGCACTTCCAGGTCAATCACCCCATCGATATGACGCCCGGTGCACCACTGCCTAATGGGCCAGTATATCGTCACTCTCTGTTAGAGAATGAGAAGATTGAGAGATAGATCCAAGAACTGCTCCACAAGGGGAACATCCATCCCAGTCCATCACCTTGCGAGAGCCCAATCATGTTGGTACATAAGAAATATGGAACCTGGTGACTCTGCATTGATTACCGGGATCTGAATAAAATCACAGTCATAAATCGGTACCCGATTCCCCAAATCGACGACCTCCTTGATCAACTCACGGGGGCCAAATACTTCAGTAAGATTGATCTGAAGTCTGGCTACCACCAGGTCCCGATAGAACAAACAGATGTATGGAAAATCGCCTTCAAGTCAAAGGCAGGCCTTTTTGAATGGTTGGTCATGCCCTTTGGTTTAACAAATGCTCCAGCCACTTTAATGAGGATGATGGATGATACCTCCAACCATTCACCAATAATTTTTTAGTGGTGTATCTGGATGACATTCTCATTTACAGCAAGACTTGGGCCAAACATTTGCAACATATTCAGCAGGTTCTGCACACCCTGCGGCAACATAAACTATATGTCAACTTGGAAAAATGCTCCTTCGGCATGGACAGGGTCCATTACCTGGGCTACATAATTGATCATCATGGAAAACATGTGGATCCAGCCAAGATCCAAGTCATCCATTACTGGGCAACCCCAACCACACTCACTAATCTTTGAAGCTTCTTGGGCGTTGCAAATTTCTACCGCAGGTTCATGTTAGGATTCTCTCATATTGCATGGGCCCTTATCCAAATAACCAGGGGTGGTGGTAAGGAAAAATTTGCGTGGGGTTGGTCCCAACAACAAGCGTTCAATGATTTTAAGTAGCACTTATGCTCAGCCCCAGTACTTTCACTACCAGACCTACAACAAACCTTTGGGATCAAGATAGATGCTTCAGACTATGAGGTGGGCGTCGTTCTCACTCAGCAAGACCACCCTCAGCACGACCACCCCATGGCCTATCATAGTGATACACTATCAGATGTTGTCCATAAGTACCCTACTTATGACAAAGAAATGTACTCCATTGTGCAAGCCTGCTGCCAGTGGGGACATTACATTCTTGGTAAGGAGACAATCATCCACACTAATCATAATCCACTGCAGTTCATGCAGACACAAGGAAAATTGCAGAATGATCGCCATCAAAAGTGGTCCACATACTTGCAGCAATTCTACCTCAACATAAAGTATAAAACAGGAAGCACAAATCACGTCGTTGATTGCCTCAGCAAACTGCTAGTCGCAGCACTCACCACGGTGCTAGACTCCTGTGGCCATGAGACCTTTGGATGGCCCCAACTCTATGAGACAAACCCGAACTTCACCACCACCTACCAAATGTTGGGTGCAAACACATTTGTCGATAATTTCCATATTCAGGATGGGTTGTTGTGTCGTCTGGGCCATATCTATGTTCCATCAAGTGAGCGAGCGAAGATAATTTGGGAATCCCACTACAGTAGGGTGGTAGGGCACTTCGGTGTCGAAAAGACGATGGTGATGCTACATAAACATTTCTACTGGCTGAAACTTCGACGGGAGGTCAACATGTATATCAGGTCCTGCACTGCCTGCGCTATTGCCAAACCGACCTCTAAGAAACAGGGCCTGTACACCCCTCTTCCTACTCCTGACAGGCCATGGGAATCCATATCAATGGACTACATGTCGAGCCTCCTGTCCACCAAGTGGGGAAATGAATGTGTTTTTGTGGTTGTGGATCGCTTTTCTAAGATGGCGATTCTGGTTGCTTGCAAGAAGAACATCACAGCAGAGGCCACTGCCAAGATCTTCTTTGAACGAGTCTGGGTACATTTTGGAATCCCACAAACCATTGTCTCAGATTAGGACAGTCGATTTATCAGCACATTATGGTCGAGCCTCTGGTCACTGCTGGAAACCAAGATCACCAAATCCACGACTTTCCACCCCCAGACAGGTGACCAAACTGAGGTCGTCAATCGAATGATTGTGCATATCCTTCGCATGTATAATTCAAAGAACCCTCGCATATGGTATGATATCCTTCTCTATGTCCAACATAGCTACAATCGAGCCCTGCATATCTCAACCGACCACAACCCCTTTCAGGTGGGGTTGGGATTCCAACCATTAGGTCCCATAGATGTTGCACTTCCCCTTGTGGTCACCTCGACCGACTCATCTCCTACTCCAACTGAAGCTGACAATGCCACCCGGTTCATTGAGAGGATCTAGCACATCTGCCAACAGGTTCAAGATATCCTACAAAAGTCTAATGACAAGTACAAGCAGCGCCATGATCAACATTGGGTGCCACATAAGTTTCAAGTGGGCGACAAAGTTTGGTTTCACTTGCAGAAAGAACGTCTTACAGGACCCCATAGGAAGCTTCACCCACTCCATTATGGGTTGTACACCACTACCAAGGCCATGTGGGATAATTATTTTGACCTCAACATTCCTCCTTTCCTTGGCCTGCACCTAGTGTTCAACGTGAATCTCCTTCGCCCTTATTTGCCACAATTATTGGACACCTGAGACGTAGCAGAGCAGCTGAAACCAACAGAGCTCAAACCTGACTACATACAATAGGCATCCAATGATCATATTATGGACACAC
>JASDQU010360841.1:0-11784 GCA_032191745.1 Picea mariana | reverse complement strand
ATGAAAAATAGAAAATTATGAAAAATCTAAAATAAATATGTAAACTCTTTTCCAATAAGAAAATTTCCCATTTATATATTATATATAAAGTTGTGCTCTCAAAAAAAACATAATTACAATACAATCAATTCTATGAAAAGAAAACTATGATGAAACTTCAGCCAGCCTGAAGAGGAAGTTCATATATGAAGCAGTACATCAATTCAAGTCAAAGAGAGTTAGAGGAAGTCCAAGGGAGGCATCCCAAATATAAGGTATATTTCATATGACTGCCATCAGTAAGTGTAATCCAGCTTTCATTGCAAGAAAATCTGCTGAGGAAATTGGATTGTAGACTGATCTTAGAGTAGGGATAGAATTAGAGGCAGCCCCTCGTGTCAATCTATCCAGAGGCTATATGAGATGTGTCCACTCTTTTCTGGAGTGCTTCCTTTGAGAGATAATCAGCAGATTTGTTGTGTTCTCGATGTGTGTGGATATAGCTAAGCTTTTGGAAAGTGAGCTGTAGATTCCTAATTCTGTCTTTCCAAGCAAGAAGGGAGACAACTTGGAGGTCACCTCTATGACAATGCTGGAGTCCCAGACAACTTGGAGGACATCTATGTGGAGTCTAGAGGCCAGAAAAAGTGTGGCCCAGACACCCAAAAGTTCTGCCCTGGTGTTGGTGCCCAAGCCACAGTTGCAAGTCCATTTAAATAAAGTGTTCTGTGAAAGTTTTATTAATCCACCAGCTCCACTCCGAGTGCCGTTTGCAGTTGCTGCGCCATCAAACCAGCCTGTAGGCATGGCTTCAGGCACTGATTTTGTTTGATGTGAAGAGGCCAGGAAAAATAGAGACCAAGTGCTTTGTGGGCTGCTGCACTTGTTGAAGGAAAAGCATTTTCAAAAATAGTTAAGTTTCTTTCTAACCAGATAGATGTGTAAACTCGATCTCATCAACCTAATCATCTTAATAATCTTGTCAAAGTCTTTTTATAAAGATCAAAAAAATAAAAACTTCCCAAAAAAAAATAGACAAGCAACACACAACAAAGAAATTGAAAAAATAATATTGTAACAATAAAACCCAAAAAAAATTAGACAAGCAACACACAACAAAGAAATTGAAAAAATAATATTGTAACAATAAAACTCAAAAAAGAGAACCGCTGTATTTGAGAAAGAATGGTACAACCTAAAAAGAGAAAGGAACAGAGATAACAGAAAAGAAGGTGCTACATGAAAAGAAAAAAAACAAAAAAAAAAGAAAAACAGAAAAGAAAAAATGTTCAACCTAAAAGACAAAAAGAAAAAATAAACAGAAAAGATACCAAAAAGGAAGAGTGGAAAAAAGGAGCACCTAAAGAGAAGGGTGCAAAGATAGTAAGAGAAGGGAAGAAAGATAAAAATGGTAAAAAGTGTGAAAAATGACAACAGATAAAACAAGAAAAAAGAGAGAATTGAAAAACGTTAAATTTTGAATATCTTTCGATGCTTAAATAGATCTATGCTCTGGGCCTAACAAAGAAAACATATACAGTGAGGCTGGGACTAACAAAGAAAACATATACAGTGAGGGGACAGTGAATAAACTGGGGAGCTCATCATCAAGCTGAAATGCAGAAAATCAAGAAAAAGACTGAAATGCAGAAAATCAAGAAAAAGGCTGAAATGGAGAAAATCAGTGTGAAGCGATCTGTCCCATAGGACATATTGTTAACCTTGATAGCCTCATGGAGGTTAAAAAAATTTCTTCTTCTACAACCACACTAATCAGAGGAAAGGAACCACACTAATCAGAAAAGATAAAACAATACGCAAAAAAAAGAAGCAGAGATAACAAAAAAGATGAAACAACGGAGAAAAGAGAAAAGGAGCAGACACAACAAAACAAACCAAAATAAAAGAAAAGGAGAAGAGAGATGAGACATGTAAAAAGAACCAAAAAAACAGAAATAAAAGAAAAGGAGAAGACTCTAATAAATGTAAAAATTTGATTCCTCTTGGTTACTTAAATGGATCTGTGCTCTCAGATTTCTTAGTTACTTGGATGGATCTGTGCTCTCAGATTTGCAAAGAAGGCACAAACAACAACACTAACCAGCTTGTTTGGGATTTCTTGAATTTACAAAGAAAGCAGACACAATTACAATCACCAGTGATTTGTGTTTACATCAGTCTTAGTTACTTAAATGGATCTGTGCTCTCAGATTTGCAAAGAAGGCACAAACAACAACACTAACCAGCTTGTTTGGAATTTTTTTAATTTACAAAAAAAGCAGACACAATTACAATCATCAGTGATTTGTGTTTACATCAGTGGACAAATTTATTTCTAATCCGTAATAATATAAAATAAAATCAGTGAGTTTAGGTTTACAAAGAAAGCACAAAATACCAGACAAGTAAACTAACCAGTTGTTTGTGTTTACATCAGTGGACAAATTTATTTTTAATCCATAATAATATAAAATAAAATCAGTGAGTTTGGCTTTACAAAGAAAGCACAAACAACCACACTCATGAGCAAACATAACAAAACAAACAGAAATAAAAGAAAAGGAAAAGAGATGAGACATGTAAAAAATTTAAAAAAAAAAAACACAGAAATAAAAGAAAAGGAGAAGAGAGATGATAATTGTAAAAATGTGATTCCTCTTAGTACTTCGATGGATCTGAACTCTCAGAATTGAAAAGAAGGCACAAAACAACAGCTTAGATGGATCTGTGCTCTCAAATTTGAGAAGAAAGCACACACAACAACACTAACAAGCCAGTTTGGGTTTTCTCAAGATTAGAAAAGAAGGAACACACACCAACACTAACCAGCTTGTTTGGGTTTTCTTGGCTTTACAAAGAAAGCACAAACAGCCACACTGATTTGTGTTTTATATCAAATGACAAAATTATTCATAATTCATAATAACATAAAACATAGCTTGGGTTTACAAAGAAAGCACAAACAACCACACTAACCAGTGATTTGTGTTTTTACATCAAATGACAAAATCATTTCTAATTCATAACATCATAAAATATTATAAACTTCGTGATTAAAAAGATAACCCGAAAAAAGCCACATACAACCCCAATAACAAATTTATTTATAAATGATAATAATATAAATAATTATAATCTTAATGTCAAAAACACGGAAACAACATAAATTTTAGAGTAAAAATAATGAAGTTAGTCCTGACAACAAAGTACTTCGAAATAATAGGTTTTATGTAGCCAACCCTTGAGCAAAGATAAAACAAGAAAAAAAAAAAACTGAAAAATGTAAAAAATTGATGTCTTTCTATGCTTAAATGGATTTATGCTCTGGGACTAACAAAGAAAAAACATACAACCACACTAATCAGAGGGAAAATGTAAAAATTTAATGTCTTTCTATGATTAAATGGAAGAAAAAACATACAACCACACTAATCAGAGGGAAAACGTAAAAATTTGATGTCTTTCTATGATTAAATGGAAGAAAAAACATAAACCCACACTAATCACTGATCAAAAGAAAAAATGTAAAAATTTTATGTCATCAAAGGGAAAAATGGATCAATGCTCTRGGACTAACAAAGAAAACACATACAACTACACTAATAAAGTAGTCCTGACAACAAAGTACTTCGAAATAATAGGTTTTATGTAGGCAACCCTTACGCAGAGATGTCTTTCTATGMTTAAATGGATCTATGCTCTGGGACTAACAAAGAAAACACATACAACCACACTAATCAAAGGAAAGGAGCAGGAGAAAAGGATAAAACATACAAAAAATAGAGAAACAAAGATAATAAAAAAGATGAAACAGCAGGAGAAAAGGATAAAACAGTAAAAAAAAAAATAGAGAAACAAAGATAACAWAAAAGATGAAACAGCAGGAAAAAAAAGCAAACACAACTAAACAAACAGAAATAAAAGAAAAGGAGAAAAGAGACGAGACATGTAAAAATAACAAAAAGAACGGAAATAAAAGAAAGAAGAGAGATGATAAATGTAAAAATTTGATTCCTCTAAGTACTATTTAGATGGATTAGATGGATCTGTGCTCTCAGATTTGTAAAGAAGACACAACAACACTACCCAGCCAGTTTGGGTTTTCTCAGATTTGCAAAGAAGGCACACGCAACAACACTAACCAGCCTGTTTGGATTTTCTTGGATTTACAAAAAAAGCAGACACAACCACACTAGCCAGTGGTTTGTGTCTACATCAGTGGACAAATTTATTTTTAATCCATAATAATATAAAATAAAACCAGTGATTTTGGGTTTACAAAGAAGGAACAAACAACCACACTAACCAGTGATTTGTGTTAACATAAAATGAAAAAATTATTTCTAATTCATAATAACATAAAATATAGTTTCGGTTTACAAAGAAAGCACAAACAACCACACTAACCAGTGATTTGGGTTTACATCAAATGACAAAATCATTTCTAATTCATAATAACATAAAATATTATAATCTCCATGATTAAAAAAGATAACCCAAAAAAAGCCAGATTAAACCCCAATAACAAATTTATTTATAAATGATATATATAAAAAGTTATAACCCTAATGTTAAAAAACGGAGACAAAAAAATTTTAAGTAAAAAAAAAAAGAGTAAAAGTCCTGACAACAAAGTACTTCTAAATACTAGGTTTTATGTAGCAACCGTAAGGCAGTACAGCCGAGTAAATGCATTGATGCGTACAGGAATTAATATATTTTCTAGAAGTCAAAGTGTTATGAGTGCACTCGACCTACGAGCTTATTCTGCACAGAAGGCCCAAACAGAAATCAACAACCAGTTATGCCACAACGGCATGAATTACTATTGTTAAAGGGTTACACCACATGAGCAGCAGAGCGCCAAGTTGAGGAAGCTAATGCTACACAACTGATAGAAAGTGTGTCGTTGTTGTTAATAGGGAATGCCCAAAAGAATGTCGGCACAGTTTAGAGGTTGAGGAACGTAGTCTATCGATACAAGCCAAAGGGAGAGGGGGAGAATTCTTTAGGGGAATAAGTATAAGGCCATTTTAATGGCGTTTTATCGCCACTGAAACCATAATTATCCTTACCTCAAATCGAGGAAGCTAACGCTACATAACTGATAGAGAGGAAAAGCTATGAAAACAACCTCTGAGAAACTCCAAGCATTAATAACGAGTTATTTCTCGAAACCATTACATTCTCTAACATCCCAGGAAAGAGCTCTAAGGACCGCTACTCAATACAAGAGAAAGAGAATACATGAATAAATGTGAGACTCCACGATCTTATGTAATACGGCAACAGCTATAGCTTTGTCAGGATATTTAGTAATACTGTTAAGCTAACCCTGACCCTAAGCAGATTTTATGAGCATCATGTCAAAGCAACTCTAGAGCCTCGCAACCGGAGACTAAAATTCAAAACATCTAATTTACTCATGAAAATTGCAAGGCATAAAAACCCTCCAAGCATACACCAGTGTAAACAAGGGGGCAAACAAAATGGCAACGGTACAAAAATGTTACCCTAGATTAGCACAGTCGCCATGATAATCTTACCCTAATGATATCCCCAAACCAGTGCTTGAGAATAAAGATTACTGATAAGCTTGTTACTGCAAATTTACTGATGTCAGACCGATGCTTGTAGTCAATATTGAGAATGAAAATCACTGAACAGCAAAAAAAATACCAAGAGCATAAAAACCTGCAATAGCTCTGCATCGCAAAACATAAAAGAGATAAAGAGCACACACATTGACAGTGAAGGAAATCAAGACCACTGACAGATGGACGGTGATTAATGGCACTTTGATAAGAGCCCTGTGAACCCTAGAATGGTACTAATGATATGCAGAGATAAAGGGACAGAAACATTGATAGTGAAGGAGATGCAGAGAATAACACGTCCCTCCAGCTGACGGACGAGGATAACGGGAGTTTAAGCAAGCTACACGGATGGCTACAATGATTTCAACTTTCATCTGCTCAAGTTGCTGCGTGAAAAAAAATATACTAAGGCATGAAAGTATTGTGAGTTGCACTATGGAGTAGGATACATGAGAGCAAAAAATAAAGATGGTAAAACAAGCCCCAAAGCTGCACAAGATTTTAGCAACATGGTACGAATATCAACGGGGGAATAAAAACACAACCCTGACACCATAGAAGGAAACCCTAACACCACTTCAATAACAAAATAATAAAACCCTAACATCACTTTAATACCCTAAACAGCGAACCATAGCCCTGCCAATGTATCATATTCTGGGTGTGAGGAGAAAACAAGAAGCAGAGTATAGTGCTATTGGTAAATTTCTCTACCTATAGTATCCACATGTTATTTTAATTGATTTCCTAGCTTTTCCCTGCAATACGCCCGCATGTAAACTCTACTTTAACCCTCACAAAGTTTACGACACACATTTAACAAAGACTCATTCCCATATTTTAAGCACTAGAAGCTCAAAAGACTAGGAACTCAAATGAAAATAGACATAACAGAGGGACAGATGCCTCAGTCACAAAATAATTCATATGATAGATGGTTTGATGAGAGGTCATTAGATAGATCGATGAAACATCAACTTTAGATTCATATTCATTTCATTTAATGATTAAATTATTAGTGTATCGACATCCATAATGAGATGTAGAGATCATTTTAATTTTATTGAACTTACAAACAGTCCATTCCGGGCAGTTCTCAAACCAGCAATCAGTTGCCTCAGTGGGCTGTACTCCGAACAGTAAACATGCAAAGCGAGTCCAACCATTCAAAAACAAACAAAGATCATCCAAATATTGATTATTAGCAACTAGATAAACAAAAATGAAATTTAATAGATAACACAACGCAGGTTAAAAAAATATTGAAACTTCTAATCCTGAAAAATTCATAATAATGGAAAACACATTGTACCTGTAAAATATATTATAAAAGATTCAAAATAAACTCCAGACTTTTAAATTTCTAAAATGCAGAAAGAAAGAACCCGAAAAGAAAACCCAAAAGCATAAAACCCAATTATACAAAAAAACCCTAACCCCAACTTAAAAAAAAAAACGGTGAACTTCAAAATGTCTGTGAGCAATTAACAAAAAGGAAACAAATGTCGAGTGTTGCTAATGCATACTCATTGCAAGGGTGCAAAATCAATCAATTTATCAGTAAAATCCATGAATGGTCATTTTATTACAAAAACGTATTAAAACAAAGAAAAAAACGAGATCAGAGGAAAGTTAATGGAACTGTGCGGCAGTTACCGAGAAAACAAGACATGTGAAACGGCTTGTAGTCCAATGTGCGGTAACGCCGTTATCCAATGTTGGCCGGGTGAAATGGGGCGCTGCAATCAGCTGTTCTTCAACTCTGCAGCGCCCTTTGGAATCGGCCAATATTATCTATTAAAAACACAAACCACAACATGGCAGAGGTAAATAAATGAATGCACAGGCAGTCTATATCATAGACAACAGACAGATCTAGTCCCGCCGGCCTTGCCCTGGCTTGAAGCATCGTCGAATGAGGGTATGCAACTTTATATAAAATTTAAGGCGGTTCGGGAAGATCATGGCTCTTCACGCAACGGAACAGCTCTGCCCTACATAGAAAGCAAAGAGCTAGTTGGTATTAAAATATGCAACGGTCAAATTAATACGTTTAACCATGTAACAGAGCAAAGGGTTAGAGTATTGTGTCGTGGGGATTTATGGATTTCCTTTGGTTATTATCTACTGATTTAATTTGGAATCTTTTCCATATTAATGAAGAATTTATATTTTCAGCTTGACAATTTAAAATTCTTATTTTGAAGTATTATCTTTAAAAAAATTTCACAATTTACTTAATTATTGAATTTTTTTCCATATTAATGAAGATTTTATATTTTCAACTTGACAATTTAAAATTCTTATTTTGAAATATTAACTTTAAATTTTTTTTGACAATTTGCTTAATTATCCCTCCCTGCCTTTAGGCATGCCTTTAGGCATGAGGGACTATTGTAAACAATTTTCAGTTTTTAATTCATCAGTCTCACAAATCAAGAATCTTAACCCTAAGTTTATCTTTTTATTTTATGGAACACTTTTTCTAAACCTATCAAATTAGTGCATTATTTTTTACCAATATAAAACTTTGAGGTCTTATTTCGCCTCATTCCTAGGTAAGGGAGGAGGCAAGTGGTTTTCTAGTTAGGAAAATGGATACATATTTAAAGTATAGATCGCAAGATGGATTAATGTTAAGTTGAAACTTAGCATTAGTTTTAAACATTAAATGTTTATAAAAATGCATAGTCCATTTCTTAATGCTTAGTCCATACAATATTTTCATTCACTTTCTGAACTACCACTGTAAACATCTTAGTTCTCATCTCCGAGGACGCCCTCTTTGCTCTTCCCTTCCCTGTCTTAACTTGTTGGTCTTGTCTATAAGTATTTGGCCTAGTTTCTTTCATTGTCAATACATTTTTCTCTATCAGTATTTGGACTAATTTCTTTCATTGTCAATCAATTGCTCGTCAATTTCCAGAGGAATTGCTCGTCAGTTTCAAGAGGAATCACAAGAACACACCATGGTAATATGTATTCTCGCTAGTTTCAGAGGAATCAGAAGAACACACCATGGCAATGTGTACGGAGCTTCGAGTTGCAGTGAAGCGACCTGGGCCATTAGTTGGTTCTGATAAGCTTAACCCTGGTGTTGTGCAGCCTACTTGTTGGTATAGATCAAAGTTATCCTTCCGTAGTGCTCATCTACTGGAGTGTAACAACCCTAGTTAAATAACTAATTGTCAAAGTTAAATAATTGTTAAAGGTTTATTAAGTTTAATTAATTGCCCTAATATATATTAGTTAATTAATGATTATCTATTAATAATATTAATTAATTATTTGTTTATTTATTGTTTAATGTATATTAATTAATTATTTGTTTATTTATTCTTTAATGTATATTAATTAATTAACTCATTAAATGTTTGGGTAACGAATTTAAGTTTAATAAATTTTATTTTGTTAAAAGAAAACTTAACATATTGAATGGAGGGATAAGGGGGTTGGCATTGAATGGAGGGATAAGGTGGTTGGCATTGAATGGAGAGACGGTGAATGGACGGGGGGATATGAGGGGGCAAAGACATTCGAGAGGGGGACTTTTGATTTTGGGGGAGGGAGAATTTCGAGAGATCAGGAGATTGTATTGGAGCATTTTTCCAGGGGAGGGATTGGAAAACTGTATTTTCTGGTTTTAGGCTTGATGAATTTGTTGGACTGTTACAGGGGAGCATCGGTTGCTGGGAGTTTTGGGCTCGGGGGCTAGGAATCCTGGAGCTAGGTGATCTGAAAATGAAAGTATTTGTTTTGCTATGCAAAGTATTCATTCTCATAAATATTAAATGTGCAAAGTATTCTATCTTCAAGATTTAATCTCTTTGTGTGAGAGAGTAGTTTTTGTTTTCTGATTCAATATTTTAAATCTGTCTAACACAGCATAAAGAAATTCATCATAAACACACAGCATATGTTGAGGCAGTTCACCCCTCCTGGGCTACATCTGTCGGGTCCAAGGCTCCCAATGGGCATGTCCTTACTCTATTAATGCTCAAAATGGTGTTACAATGAGAAAAGGGCCAATAAAGAGGCCAAACCTGCTGAGAAAACAAATTCTGAGTACAGACAGAAACTGGAAATGACTCTGAAATCACATACAACAGTGAACGCTGCTCCAATAAAACTCCTCTTCACCCAAGGCCCTGATGGCTCCTCAAGCTCCTCTGCCCTGAAAATGGCTGAACGACACCTCTGTTGGCTCTGCAACCTGCTCCATTGGCTCCAGAAGGCTGAGAATACCCAAAATCGACCAAAAAAACGTGAAGAATGGTTTCCTGTAGCTCCAAATATGACAATAACTAACTCTCCTTCTTTTTTCCCCAAAAACTCCACCAAATTCGGAATAGTGGGAGTTAGCCTCACTAAAAATAGCACAAAATCATAATAGGCGGACTCCGCCCCAAAAAACGCGCCAACTGCTAGTTAAAGCCACGGTTATGCGCGTGGTCTTTGCACAAAGGAGTTTGGTCCTTAGGGGCTGGCCCCCTATTCATGCGCCTCCAACCATGTGTCCACTTTTTAAAAATTACGCGCCCTTTGCCATGTAACCAATAGCCCTAGCCCGTGTGGTTAGGGCGCGGGGCTGTCATGGCCACGACCCATGGTCGAATCCCTTCCACTCTTGGTCGCGCGTTCTATTGTGTGTTTTGTATATGGACAGGTGGCGGCCTATGCGCCCACCAAATTTTTGGTTAACAAAAACCCATTTCATAATGTTTTTATTTTTAATTTTCTTTTTTTTGTTTTTATAATTTCATTATATATATATTTTTTATTTTATAATGAAATAAGAAATTTCTGACTGGGATAACTTTGTCATGCAGAGTCGGTTTTGCGTGCCGTTCGCGCCAGCAGGATCGGATCGACGAGACCTATCCAGTCGTTCCAACTTCAACCATTTCTGAGCAAGTTCAATTTTGAGCATTTTTTTCACTTAGGACATGATCTCCTGATCACACCTCCCAATTGGGAAGCTTTTGGACCCCAAAAGCCTTCAATTACCTGTTAAGAAGATGAGGGTACAGGTCCCTCACTTTTTCCAATTCAATCCACTTGGCCTTACTCGGTTTGCTGCCTTTAAGACCAACCCGGACATAATCAACATTTCCCCTCCTTGAAGTGTGTGTCCTTCTGTCAAGAATAACATCCTCTTTCAACTCATCCAAAAATTCTGGCGAGAAATCTTCTATGGAAGGTAGCTGAATGTCAATTTCATAATCAGAAATTAAAAGAGGCTCATACAAACGTAAATTTTCCACATTCACAATGGAATACATTTGCATGTATGAAGGCAAATCTAATTGAAAAGCATTATTTCCAACTTGTTTAAGGATCTTGAATGGACCATAACGAATAGGCTTCAATTTTTTACCTTCTCCCTGCATTCTGTCTTTACTAATATGCAGCCATACCTCATCCCCTTCTTGAAACTTATGATCAATTATGTGCTTATCATGCCTCTCCTTGTATTTGCCTTGACTTTTTACAAGTTGTTCCTGCACTTGTTGATGTATGAGCTGAATTCTTTCAATGAACATGCGAGCTTTGTCAATGTCACTATGACCATCCATGGCCACATCTTTTTCAAGAATAAAATCTAAAGGTGATTTAGGCAAATACCCAAAACAAGCTTCGAAAGGTGAAGTGTTTGTAGAAGAGTGCTTGGCACGGTTGTAGGCATGCTGAATGTAATGCAACTGCTCATCCCAAAGCTTGGGATGCTTGCTGCAATAACCTCTCAAAAGATGTACAATGGTTCTGTTCACTACTTCTGTTTGGCCATCTGTTTGTGGATGGAAAGCAGTACTCTTTTTCAGCTTGGTGTCCATCATCTTCCATAAATTGGACCAAAAATTCCCCACAAATCTGGAATCCCTGTCACTAACAATAGAAGTAGGCAAACCATGATGAACCCATACATGTTGAAAATATAAATCAGCAGTTTGTTCAGCAGTTATAGTTTTCTTACATGGCATAAGAATACACATTTTGCTGAAACGATCAACTACTACATAAAGATAATCATGATGCTTTCTAGATAATGGCAGCCCTCCAACAAAATCCATAGAAACACTTTCCCATGGTCTAGAAGGTACCGGCAATGGCGTATATAAACCAAGCTTCCTATTGCTAGGCTTGCTTGTAGCACATAATGAACAACCTCTAATGAAACGTGAAACACTATCTACCATGCGAGGCCAAT
>JASDQU010360840.1:9108-20890 GCA_032191745.1 Picea mariana | reverse complement strand
TGATCACTATTTGAATTGTCGTCATCTTTTTATCGATATTTTCTATGGCACTTACCTTTGGTTTATCGTTATGTGGCTGAAAGGATTTTTGAACTATGCCTATTTGGATATTCTTATATCGATTGCATAACTTAATTTTTATTAAATTTGTGAGGCATTGAGCATATAGATTATATTTTGTTTGTGACTTGCCTAACCATTGAATTGCATAGGGGTCATGATTTATTTTTGTTTTTATATATGATGTGATCCTTATTGTTAATCTTTTTATGGCTCTTGGCTTGTCAATTTTATGAGTATCGATTGGCACAATGGTTTAAAACTTTTGATTTATACAATGGCGCATGGTTAACACTCGGTGTTGAATAATCATGGTTTAAAAACTACAGTTGTTTTGGTGCGTTGGCATAACACTCACCATTTGATTCTTTGGTTGACCAAATGATATGGTTTTTGAGCTATGCTATGATTTATTGAACAGATGTGGAATTTTCCAGTTGTACTTCACCATAACTATTTTCATGGCGGTGAATAACTCCACCACCCGCGCATGCACACATTAATGCTTTCCCCCCTTTGATCATTCATTGTTGTTAGACTGAATAACTCTACTCCTATGTGTTGGTGAATTCGAAACAAACTCTTACCATGTGCTCGATTCATGACATCAGTCATCCGAGCTGAACCCAATGGGAGCCAAACTCTGTTGATGTTTGACAGTGCCCGCGGTGACCTCGAAGAAAATGGGTGGCTTCCATTTATACAAATATTCGAGGGTTTTAACCTCTGTGTAGCTCGACAATTTGCCATGACCTTTGATGGTTGTCGAGCCAAGGTCGGTGATATTCAATTGGAAATTGATGAACAGTTTCTCAGTCTTGCTACGGGTTTGCCTACCACTGGACAACGATGGTCCAAGAATTGCAAAGTAGAGGAGGTCCCATGGACACTGCTCTTCGAGTCACGTAAAATCACCTCCTGTGATAAAGGTATGCCCGTGATCATGCTTAAACAACGTTGGCACGATTTATTGATGATAATCAAATAGTTTATCACCTGTGAGGGTCGGTACGGGTTTGTGTTCCTACACCACCTTTGTTTTCTTATGGTTTTTATGGGTTATCAGCTAAATATGCCTTATTATTTACATAGAATCCTGTTTAAAATGTCAAATAAGTACAAAAGAAACCAGGCTGATAGTAGCCTTTTTCATTATGGGTTGGTTAAGCTTATTGTTGTCTGTCATTTGAGTCTGCAAGGGGATTGTTGGAGCAATTTCATGGCTCGCAATGGTTTCGGGGAATCGAACCTTACATAGGTCGACAAACCAGTGGTGAGAGAGGTCAAGGTTGTACCTCCAGTACCCTACCATAAACTCGTGCCCAAACCATCGGATGACCTTCCTACTAAGGGTGTTGACACTGTTAAACCTATGGGAAAAAAGACCAAGGCAAATCTCACTGTAAACGCCAAAGGGAAAAAGAACGCACGTTTGATTTCGTGAATGGCGAGAAATAAGCCAAAACCCCCCATCGAGCTTAACCCTATCGTGTTGAGTGAGGACTCTGATTCAGAAGTGGAGAATTTCTTGGCTAGTGAGTACCCCTATTCGAAAGATTTGTGTGTCGAACCCTTGTATGACTTTGTGTCAAACCTACCCCCTCGCCTACAGAATGACCCTAACTACCCAGGCATTAAGTTGCCTTGTTAAACCCCCGGTCATATATCCAAACCCTCTCCTGATCTGTCTAAACCTACAGTGCCACCCTATGATCAATGCGGTTCGTGGTTAGAGCGATATTATCTGGATGTTTTGATTCTCCAGTCAAGAATTCAATATTTGGAAGACCAGGTTGCACTGCTTACCAGTCAAAAGGCCAAGCTACAAGCCACTGATAAGAAACAAAAGACGTCAGGCTCCATCTTGTTTAAAAATGTGGAATCATCCACGGCTATCGTGAATTCTAAATTGGCATAACTAAGCGGCCTTGTCATCACACAGGTATATTTTGATATCACTTTTTTATGTAATGATTCGAATTCGGTTTTAAACAGTTCTGTTTACAGCATTGATTGGCTCTGTTACATTATATGCATTCTATACATAGATTTGCTTTGACTAAGTGGAAGTTCATTTTCCCAGTTTAGCTTTTCTTATATTTTCATCGATTTGATTGATTTTAGTGTGGATTTGATTTGTTTGATTGAGTTAAAATGGATGCTCTGCTGTCAATTGAAGTCGTTTGCATCTATTCTAGACAAGAGTTGTTTCTCATATTCAATTTTGAATGCAATCACATTTCAATTCGATTTCGTTATAACGCATATTCTATGATTGGTAACGATTTCGATGAGGTTAATTGTTACGGTTTGTTGTGCCAGTATGATTTTCAAAGAACAAGATTTCAACTCGGATTGTTTCCAGTGTGACTCTGTTTCTTCGGAAACAATGTTGTTTATTTTAAGCTTGTACAAACGCTCTCAAATCATAAAACTGATTTAATTCGTAATGAGTATGCTAAAACCCAGTCGGTTAATTCGCATTGGTTGACTGTTAGTTAGACCATGTTATCATTTGGATTCATATTTGCGATAGATACTCTGTTTGAATTTGATTTGTAAAATGAGATTGGTTATATCCGGATTCACGATTTGTTTCTATGTTAAACTTGGTCATGATTTGTTTGAGATCAATGATTTCGTTCAAAACCAATCGAGTTTATTTGCTCATTTTACAATAACCAATTATCAATTATGCTGATTCTAATCAAAGACAAATTAATCTGGTTACGATTTTGTATGAGTTGATTCTCGTTCTTGTTCGAATTGGTCTACCTGTCGCATGCATCGTTTAATGTCATGACAGTTATAACAATTTTAAAACGATTATGTGTTGATCGAATCGTATCTCCTATTGTTGGAAAAACACAACGTTTGCTTGTCATCTGTTTGATTGCATTACTTTTCGAATTGGATATGAAGCAATTTTTAAAACTGTTTGGTTCTGTCTACCCGATTACAATCAAAACAGAGTATGACCATTTCTCTATTCGGTTATTTGAATTTGATTCTATTGGGTTGCAAATGATATAACATTCTCAAATGAAATGATTTATTATTGGTTGTTAATTCAATTTGATTTTATTAAAAAGATTTGATTCAATTTCTATTCTGATCCTGTATGTTATTTTAGACTAGCTACATAATCAGATGATTCTGTAGCTAAGTCTATAGAATTAGATTTTTATTGATTTGCTAATAAAATATCTTTCTAACTTGTTATTTTTGATCCATTGCAGATGAATTTGAAATTGCATTGGATTTGATGAGCAGTTAGGGGATGTTTGAAATATTTTAGTTTCATTTTAGTTCCTAGTTTAGTTGCTTTTGGGAATATCTCCCCAGATTATGTAAACAGTTTGATATTATCCATAGGGAGGTTTTACCCTGTGGAGAAACTTATAAATACTTATTATTTTTGTAATAATGATCATCCTCATTCGTGGGAGAACAAGGATATGGAATTTTAATATAGACTGAGACATAATTTGATATTCTGCTACAACTTTAGCTTTTCATAATATCAATATTTTGTTTTATGTTTATGTGTATCTATTTGCATTTGGTTAATGACTACTTTAGCTATCTTAGTCTTTTGCAAATGATATAATTTAATCAATATAATCCATATCTGATTTCTTCCAAGTGTTTAAAAAACATAGCAGTTACTTGATTCAGTTTGTGAATGACATATTTCTCTTCTTCATAAGTTGAATTATTATGTATAAGTTTTTGCATAACAGGTTTCCCTTATTGCAGAGATTTATAAATCTTATAATTGTTATGATTTTTTATGTCTTGTTTGTCCTGTAAACAACTCAAAGAGCATTGCAGCTAATCGTTTACAAGAATCTTTTGGATCAATCCAGTGCGAGTTTCCTTCCTCTGACCAGCTTCAAAGTCATCATACACAGGACAAATCTGGAGCGTTTCTAGGTCAGTTTGTCATTTCTTTGTTTAGTGCATTTGTTAGTATTTAGTTAGATATATATGTGTTTAGTATATTAGATTGTTTAATTTTAGTAAGTTTTATTTCTTATTTATAAAAATAAAAAAAAATCAACAAAAATATCTATCGTTGTCTTAGGGCAGAAATCAAATGAGTTTTACAGGTTTTATTCAAATCTGCAAGTTGTAGATATTGTATATTTGTGAATAAGTTGTAATTCAATTAGTAATTAGATAATTAATTATTAAAGTTAGTGTAATAGTAATAGTAGTTTGTATACAGAATAGTTAGAGTAGTTTATATTTAGTTTTAGTTTAATTTAGTAGTTTTGTTTTAATTAGATTAGTATATTAGTTTGTTTTTAGTTAATTTGTTTTATTAGTTTTAGTTAGTTTAATTTGTTTAATTTGTTTTAGTTAGATTAGTTAGTTTAGATTAGTTTTCTCTTTGGTTTTCTTAGAACCTTAGAACGGCCAACGGAGCCGTTAAACCCGTCAGGGTGGTTCATTCCAAACGGCTTGGGTTATTAGACAACCCCGGACCAGTTCCACTCTCTCAATTGACGGATGGTCAATTTCGCCCATCATCAGACCGTACCCTTAGCCATACTACCCGACTACCCAGGTACTAGAGAGTCTCTTACCGAGTGTTGTTCTCGGTGACACTATAGCAGTCTAGCGGCCTATAGGTTTATCTAAAGAGAGCTTCAGGAAATCTAGGCCGATCCATACACATGTGTTGTTTGATGTGCTACCACTCGAAGGGGTACCAACAGGGGTTACAAGTGTGGCCAACAGATGTGCGCTTAAGAACCACTTGTATTTCCTGCATGTATGAATTCCTCAACCGCGGGTTATACGCGTAACAATAGATCTCTGTGGCTTAAAGACGTCGGAATACGTCTCTACCCTGAAAAAAAAATACCCACAATTTCTACCAAGGAAAGTGCTCTGATACCACTTGTAAGATACCAGATATATAAAATGTTCATAACAGAAATAAAATGCTAGAAATGGCAGAATAACAGTAAAATATCCAACATAATCTTCATAATAACACAGAAATGATATAAGAACAGCAATAGAAATAGCACTTTGATTCAGATAGCAATGTTCATAGGCCTCTTCGAGGGGGCAACCTACAATCGAGCAGTGCTCTGTTACAATAATCTCCAAGCTATGGTTTTCATACCCTCGACCCTTATTTATACTAAATATGTCTATTAAGAGAAGCATCTAGAGGAAGATCGTTCTAGAAGTGGAAGCTTCTATTAGGTCTTCTTGCATCCGCCTTATTCTATTTTATTGAAAGGCCTTATTAATATTGACCTTTATTACATCCGAATACATTGATCTACCTATGTGCGGGTTAGGACCTTAACACTGTGTGTAGCCTATGCATTGGTTTATTGGTTAAAAACATGTTCGGTCAGCTTGGGGTTTTTGGTCTGGCTCTCTATGAAAAATCATGATTATGGTTTAGCAAGCTCTGCATTTTGGCGCAAGGGTTTTACAACCAGTCTTGGTGTTAATTTTTGTCACTCCTTTTCGTCTCTATGGTTGATATGTTTCATTCCTCCGGGTTGAAATGCAAGTTGTTAAGAGTTGCACTATGCTTGCCATGTTTTGACCGAGCCTCGAGCTATCATTTTCCATGGAATTGCCTTTATTATCACTGTCGCTGGAAAATATTGGACATTCGGGTTTTAACATTACCCATAATTTTAAATGGAAGCTTGTATAAGTTTGGTTGACCACGGGTTGTGCTTGGGCATTCCCCTCATAGTGTTTTTAAGAATTCACTTCCTCTCATCTCAGTTGGAGGTGGATGACTATTATGTTTTGGTAACCCTCACTGCCAATAGTTTTGGTTAAAGGTTATGTGTTTGTGGTGATTTTAAAAGGGAACAAGTTATCTGTGTCTTCGAAGACTATCTCTTGATTGAGCCATCTGTTGTTACTTCTCTGTGATAATTTTTTTTTTTCAAAGAGCATGAGTTATCCGCATCCCTGAAGAATTTTTCATTTGATCAAGCCGTTTGTTCTTACTTCCATTTACTATGTTAAACCCTAAACACGATCTTGGTCTCGTCAAGGTTAAAAGAGACACCAGTGTGTGCTTGGTTTGTTGAGCATGACTTGGTTCTGTTTCTCCTCGGGAACTATTTGGCCCCATCTCTTGTTGGGTATTTCTTTTAAAAGAAGTTTGTACATGTTTAATTTACGAGAATCCCAGGCTCAGATTTGCATGTTATCGGTTGAATGCTATTTCGAATCAAGACTTATGTTGATAAACTCTTGTGTGTGATTGAATCGGGGCCTGATTATGAGTTTTAATGCTAGTGGATTGTGTCAAACAGTGTTGGAAAGTCGACAGATGGTGGTTAATACTGGGCCTATTCTTATTTGAGTTTAAGGAATAAATATTGGATGTGGATGGTTGGAATCACTGTGTATATTTCTATTTGGTTTTAAAAGGAAAAAGGGTTTAACATTGGAATATGAAAGACTGTGGCTCAAAGGGTTATAATGTTATTACAAATATGGAAATGATGTTATTATGACTATTGTATAAGTTTTATGGATGCAAAGGCTGCTCTGGTTGAGTATTATGGGCATATGAATTGTTTTGTTTGAAGTCAACAATAATTCTATAAAGAAGTGTCAATTAAATGGTTTTGGTTTAAAAGTAATGCTTATTGGATTATGAGGTCTGAACAGAGTTGCGGTTGTTGTTTGATTTGATTTATTTTATGAACAATATCCATATTTTATTCCCTCTCATACTATCACTTTTTCCCTCAGTATACCCCCCTCATAATCCCAATTTCATTTTTACATGCCCTGTTCTATAAATAAATTAAAAACTATGTATAATAGTGACAAAAGATATGACACAAAAATAGGTGGCAACTGATATTTTTGGTATTGATTGCACATTTAAATTATTTAATGAATTGTTGAGCAATACTCGTGTATTTTTCCCCTATCATACTACCACTTTTTCTTTCATTACAATCCTTCCAGATGTCTCATGAACCCTATCCACCCCCTTCTCACTTGGAAATTATTAAATAATTTATTATGGATTGATTTGCATGGATCTCATGTCAATTTCTGAGCCAAACTTTGTTTCATGCAAATAAAATTTCATGTATGGTCTGTTAAGGGATAGTTACTAATGAATTGATGCATATAGGATGAGTTTATTTAATAGGGGAAGCCATGGAATAAATAATAGAGGAAGAGGTAACTGGAAAAGAGGGCCTAGAAGGCCTAGATTCTCTATTCATTTTGATGATCACCCCCAAGAGTTGAAACTACTATTTAAAATTGGGTTCTTCAACTAGATTGGGCAAGGAATAGTTCAACCCTAACCAAAGATACCTCCCTTCCAGCCTCAAAATATCCCTGGTATTCTTGTGCCTCCTCATGTGTCCTTGCAACCAGAAGTTCCTGCAAATGATGGATGGTAGGAGATTGTCAATCTGACAGTCTCTCACCATCATGGCTGGCCCAATTTGTCATTACCCCTCCACCACCTGTAAATCCTAATGTTCAAATTTCCTCTATGCATTCACCTGTTCAATCCTCTCATGCTATCAAATGGATTAACACCAATGTTCCTCATGTGCAAGATAAAGGTAAAGCTCCTACCTCCCCTTCCTCTCCTTCAAATGACTCTTCAAAATCAGTGTCATCCTGTATGAATCTGAAGGATGATTTCTCCCATGTTATTAGTGAGATAAATCCTCAAGGTTCAAATCAACCAAAGTCTATTTCTGGGAAGTCTAAAGGGGACAACAATGATAGAAGAAATATTTCCTCTCAAAGTGGCAAGTATGGATTTTAATTTATGTGTTTTATAATTGAGTTGTTGAAGACAGTGGTCTACATAAAGTTTTGGACAACAAGATATTTTTTTGGATAATGTGGTTATTTACATGGTTTTGGATATGATTTGAATTATTTCTGATATTTAATATTCAAAATTTGGAAGTATTTATGGGAGCTACAAGGTGACATGTGTTTAAATGATGCTCCAGCCTTCGTGTTGTGATGTTGTTGTTGTTGATGTTGTATCAATCTCATGTTGTTATTGATGATGATGATGTATTAGTGTTATACTAATCCATTTTGATGCAGATGATGATGATGCCATTCCAACTCCTTGCCGTGGATGAAGATATTGATGATGAGAAAAACTTCTGACGATTCATACGTATGCCATTTAGTGTTCCAGATGCTGTTGATGTTGCTTTCCTCTCTATCTCCTGATGATGTTGTAGAATAACTTTCTTATTAAGGGGGAGTGTTGAAATAAATGAAAAAAGTATTCTATTTATTATTGAGTTATTATTCATTAGATCAATCCCATTTTTTGGATTGATCATATTAGGCATTGTGCTTGACCAAGTCCCCTTTTGTGGATTGGTCAAACCATAATTATATTATGGAAATGAAAAAGTTGAACCCTAGGCCTAATTAAAGTGGTTTTAACCACTAAGAAGAGAAGTCGGCCTTGCCCAGTGAAGAGACACCTTTCCAATGCTTGCTAACTAGTATAAATAAAGGATGCTAGTGCCTCATTATATCACTCACCCATTCACTCATCAAGTGCGCAAGTTTGGTATCTGTAGTTGGGAGAAGAAGGAAGAGAGAGGCGCATTGCTCAATGTTGGATATTCTCTAGTGTTTTGGTTTATTGTCTTGGCATTGTATTGGATATCTATATTAAGGAAGTTTTTGCTGGGTTTTCTCCTCCATGAGGGTTTCCCAAGATAAATGTTGTGTATTCTATGATTGTGTTTCTCTCAGTGATCCTACCTATGTTATTTTTATCTAGTAAATTGAAAATAAACCTAATAATAACTAAAAACTTAACATGTACCCCTTCGAGTGGTAGCGCATTAGAAAACATCTTTATACATACTTTATCTTCCATGTACCTTTGGTATATTGGGAGCCCCCTAGGTATATTGAAATTATCCCTAGATCAACCGATCGGTCGCCTGACTGCTATAGTGCCACTGAGAAGAAAACTAGGGAAGATACTCTCTACTACCTGGGTAATCAGGTAGTATGGATAAGGGTACAGTCTAGCCTCCTTAGTTGGTTCCCTAAGATATTGGTTCGAGTACTACTGTTCAACCCCTCATGTATATCAAAGACCTATAGCATAAGGAAAAACCTTGTTTATAGGAACCCTGGAAATCCTAACCCTTGGGACTGAAACATAACGAAAAAGGAACACACAAGATCTATTTCCATGCAACCTTGCCTCATGCATTCTAGTTGTGAAATTACTACACATTTTTTCCTATTAAGAATTTGGGCATTTCAACACTGCAATATTATTAAGATCGGAGTATAACTCTGTATGAGTTAAAACAAAAAAGGTCTATATCCCACCCACACCTTTATTTGAGACCTATCCCATTGGATTCCTTTCTTCGTACTGATTTCTATGATACATATCATTTTTAACTCTTTTTTTCACCCCATGGACCCCTACCCTTCCCGACACCCTTATTTCCCACTTATCCCATTGGTCTCCTCTCATTTCCCTAATCATAGTGGTATATATCACTTATCTACTTTTTTTGTGTGTACCTACCCCTCATCCCCTCATGGCTCTCATCCACCAAGAAGAAACCAATTAGAAACTGAGTACTGACCTCACTGCCCTTCAGGCCCAAGTAAATAGGGACATTATGGCCATTCATACAAAAATGGACCTTATTCAAGAACAACTTGTTAGAAAAAAAAGATCATAGAGCAATAAAATAAAACAAATGAGGAAATAAAACACATAATATACACAATGCAATAAAGACACAGATATACGTGGTTCACCCAGTGTGGGATACTTCCACCAGAGAAATTGCTAGGTCCTTCATTTATTATTATCTAGCAAATGAAGGGATACAACCTACAACACATCCGCTGTAACTTCCTCTTCTTTCTCTCACAATATCCTCTCTAAGAATACAATATTTTCAATGATACATAACCACAATACATTTCCCTCATAAAAGAGGGTTCCCTTCTAGGGAAAAAAACCCTAACATAACTTATATTGTCATATCTGTGACCTTATAATGAACAGTTCAGATTTACTATGAAATTACAATATACATTTACAAGGCAATTTTTCCTTTGGAGGCTTTTCCCTCGAACCCCCATCGGGGAACGTTGTCCCTCGAACCCCCGGACCCCATAGGGGGGGTAACCCCCCTCGCACTCACCCACGTGGAGGAGTGCACATTCTTCTTTGGTTTAAAGTATTCATGGGCTATAAACACGGTTGAAAACAAAGACCTTTCAATTAGGAAGATAATCAGGCTCCACAACCAACAATCTCCCACTTGGAGACTGATCTCAACAACTCCACCGTTGTTGTATCTGCTGGACTATGATCCTTCTTGGACCTAGAAAATTTCTCATCTTCATCTTCATTCTTGAATACCAACTGAAAATGAGCAGGAACTCGGTTTCTCCTTGGTTACTCCCTTAGTTAACATGTCTTCAGGATTATGGCTAGTGTGTATCTTTTCCAACTTCAAATGTCCATCTTCCAAGACAGATTGTATGAAATGGTACATGAGTTGTATATGCTTAGTATTTGAATGGAAGGCTGATTTCTTTGAAAGATGAATGGCACTCTCATTGTCACAATACAACCTCCTATTCTCCTACTTCTTTCCTAATTCCTCCATAAACCTATGTAACCAAATCATTTCTTTACTAGCCTTTGTAACAACAACATACTTTTCTTTTGTTGTTGAAAGTGAAACAACCTTTTGTAGTTTCGAAATCCAACTTACTGTTGTTCCACCTATAGTAAAAACATACCCTACGGTGCTCCTCTTGCTATCTTTATCACCTACCATATCCAAATCAACATATCCCTGCAGAACAATGTTTAAACCTCCAAAACATAATGCATGAGTAGCAGTAACTCTCAAATACCTAAGAATCCACTTTAATGCATCCCAATGTTCTTTACCTAGATTGTTCATATACTTTCTCATAACTCCCATTGTATGTGCAATATCTAGTCTTGTGCAAACCATCGCATACATCAAGTTGCCAACTGTTGATGAATAAGGGACCTTGGACATGTATTGTATCTCCTCCTGTGTCTTGGGACACATTTCCTTAGTTAATTTGAAATGGATGGCCAAAGGTGTACTACCTGGTTTTTCATTCTTCATTCTAAACCTCTCCAACACCTTCTCTATGTACTCACCCTGAGACAATGTCAATTTCAGATTTTTCCCGTCTCTTGTTATTCTCATACCAAGGATTTTCTTTGCAGCACCCAAATCCTTCATCGCAAATAAATTAGATAATTTCTTCTTGAGTACATTTATATCCTGCATATTAGACCCTGGAACAAGCATGTCATCTACATACAATAGAAAGATAATATAGCTTCCATTTTCTAGCTTTTTAAAATAAACACAGTGATCAAAATGACATCTACTATATCTTGTTTTGTCGTAAACCTGTCAAACTTCAAATACCACTATCTTGGAGCTTGCTTTAGGACATACAAGCTATTATTCAACCTGCATACCAAATTTTCCTTCCCTTTGACCTCATACCCATGTGGTTGCTGCATATAAATCTCTTCTTCCAAATCCTCATGGAGAAAAATTGTTTTTACATCTAATTGTTCAAAATGGAAATCTTCTAGTTGTTTTTAAAATAGTTGTAATTGAAGTCATTTTAACAACAAGAGAAAATATTTCATCAAAATCTATACCTT
>JASDQU010360839.1:0-11782 GCA_032191745.1 Picea mariana | reverse complement strand
CATATGAGGTGATGAGATATAGTAGGAGACATTATCCAGAAAACAACATTTTTTCCCATAACTATGATATCATGATGATCAATTTTATTAATATAAAATATTTTTAACTATGATTTTTGTTTTTTCTACATTTTATGTTGTGTTATATGTTTTATATATTATGTTAATTCCAAAGTTTTTTCAGTGGATAGATTGGGGATGTGGAATTGAGAGTCATGTGTAGAGGGCACTAGATGAGCTTCGACCTTCATGTGGTTTACCTTGTTTAGTAGAGAATAAATGCCTTTATATACAAAAATTTAATCCCATATTGGTTGAAATGTGTAGTATAGAAAAGCATATAATCTCCAATATACCATGATCCTTATGCCTATGGGGGTAGTAAAAGAGAGTGGTGCCTCCTAATAACATAATGGTTGATTGGATACAATGTGAATATCTTTGTTTTTTTTCCTTCCAACCTCCCTCTATGCAAGAAATAAAAAAAATCCTCACGTGCAGTACTCCACAATACCCCTTTCACATGCCTTCCTAAAAACTTCCCATCATTAAGTTGGATATGCATAAAACTTGTGCATCTTGGAAATGTTTTACCACATAAATAACTCTCTTGTAACATACCCAACCACCCCCAGGACGAGCACGCTACTCCAAAAACTCACTTCTTAACTGATTTCAAATTATGATACGTTTAATTTATAGAAAAGAATGAAAGAGACATGATAACATCACCATAGATGATTTTAGGGGCTAAATTTCACAAATGGGCTAATTTTCCATGGTTTTTCCGAAAAAAAGATTCGCCAATTTCCATTTTTTCTGAAAAAGATTTGCCCAAATTCCATAGAATAAAATTATTTTACCTTACAAATCGCCAAAATGTTATAGAAAGTATATAAAATCCTTAGAAATTTGAATATTTTTAAAAAACTATCGCCAAACATTTTACATTTTGCATATTAAGGACTAGTAATATTAGCCCATGTTTCTACATTTTAATATAAATTTCCATCCTTAAAATCATCCTTGAACATCACATGAAATAATCAATATTCATGCTATAACATAAAATAAATGAATATAATTACATGCACAACAATAAATAGCAAGAACACATATTATAACATATGAATCTTAGAGACATTAATTAATACACAACAAAAATAAATATATAAGCAATGAAACACATGAAAGAGAGCACTTATATTTAACAAAATGATTCACCAACTGGTTGCATACCAAGGACGTTCCACCCAACCATAGAGATGGTTGTTCCAAGTCTCAATAGAAATGTCACCCCTGTGCCAAGGATATGAATACAGTTTCATGGTGTCACTTAGCTTCCCAAACCAGTCAACACTCAAGCTCTCACAAGTTCCTCAACACACAACAATCCAAAGTACACCAGCTCTCTTCTCTCCATTCTGCACACCCCAAGAAAATGGACCCCCTTCTTTGTCATGCAGTCCCTCATACCGTCCACCTCCTTCTATGGCTCCAATGTACCTAGTCAAGAATCTCCATGCTTGGACTCTTAGGACTTGCAGCCGTGAAGAAAATTTAGTACCTGCCAATGCATCTCAGGCATGCAGGCATTAATTCATGGATGGAATACACTATCAGTCACTACAACCAATCAACAATGGCTTCTCTCCCATCAATTTGTTTTTCCTTTCCCCACCAAGATTAAGGAGGAATCAACAATAATGAATGAGTGAAAGAATGAATGGAGAGTATAGAATAAAGAGTGTGAACAATGAATAATGAATGAACCCCAAAACAACCCAAAGATGGGTTTATATTTTTACTTGAAAATCAAGAACCACATGGCCTTTCCCCAAGAAGCACATGTAACCACCTCTCTTCATTAAAACAATTATGGGTAAATAAAATATGATAAAATGACTTATCCTCTTAACCCCCCCTTTCTTTTGGAATCATAGCCCCCTATAACTCTTGTCCTTGTTCGTCTAGCAACCAATGATCTATTTTATTATTAATAATGATCAAAACAATACATTTCCTAGGCACGCTAGCCTCTTTAATTGTTTGGGCACTCTGGTCTTTCATCAAATAAATAAAATACATTATTTAATACGTGGACTCAAAACTGGGGTATTACATTCCCCTCCCTCTTATTTTGTCATTGTCCATAGTACATATACAAAACAAAAGAAAAAATTTCAAAATTTATTTGAAAATTCGCAGGTACTCTACTCACATGGCATATTCATGATCCCAAGTAGCATCTTTAGGACCGTAGTAGGTCAACTAAACTTTTACCAATTCTAAGACTTGCTTATAGAGTCTTAGCACTAGAAGTCTCACCTAGACTGCTTTAGGTGTGATCCTAATACCCATCAGAAAAGATAAAAATGTTTACAAAGTGTAGCAAATGGGTGTGATACTTAGTTTCTAATATCAACACAAAACCTCCATGAAATACACACCAACAAACAAAGCTTTGAATAGCTTCAAATCAATGTTTAGAGATATCAATAGGAAGATGGAAGAATTAGCAAGGAATATGAGATACATGCATCAAGTTACATTAAGTAGTTCTGAAACACATATAGAATAAATCTCATTGAATAAGAACCTCCTAATCAATAAGAGAGAACACTTTGATCATACTTGCATGAATTACAAACAATAAATCATTTATTGTAGTAAGGAACAAGCATAATGATGAATCCTTCATCAACAACTAACATCAAAGTGATATAGAAACATAGATGTGACAGTGGGAAAGGAAATTGATCATTCACTATTAAAGATTCTTGAATCTGATGCATACATCTAGAAAATTTGTTATAGTTGAAAACTAAAGATAAGAGTCTCACTGTCTAACTATTTGAACCCTCTCATAGAGTTACAATACATATTAAAAAAACAAAACATCCAAAAATATGTCTACAGTTTTACACCTAGCTTCTACATAAGATTCTATGCCTAAGAGAGGCATGGCACTAGGGCCACAATAGAAATGTAACAAGAATGCTATATTCCAGGAAAATGTTGGCATCATTAAATGCAACTGCTGACAACTTGATGCATGTGCCTTAACTGTAGGAAGATCCTTGAGGCGGGTGGCCCTTGATGTGCAACTGATATTTGAGGAGCTTACCCAAACTCACTCTGACACCTAGTAGTCTTCATCAACTCAAAATCCTCGTGACACCTAGTTCGCAGCACCTGCGCTACAAACTGTCCTAAAACAACTAGTTCGCAACACTTTTGAAAGAACGCACTGGGAACTTTCCTATAGGTTCTTTTTTACATCCAAAATGATTTCAGCTATTTAAAGATTGCACAAAAAGTTGGAAAACCCTTCTACAACTTGCTATAATATTCTCAAACATGAAGTAACGTTTGCAGAAGTCATATGAAAATGGTAACCTTAGCTTAAGACAAAAATCATTACTTAGGTTATAAGTATGTGTATAAAAGTAAACCATGCAAAAAATTGATGCTGATGTAGAAATACTATTGTGTCTTCATCTTTCTCGGGTACTTCTTCTAGTAGCCACACAAGATAACATATCCAAATTCCTTTTTGCTACCTGCTCCTTGAAGGGTCTTGAAGGGTTGCAATTCTACTTTCATCCTCCTAATTTCAGCTTGGCAAGCTCTGTTCTGTCTATACACATTCTTCAGCTGCCTATGTAGATGTAGAGATCTCTTAGCCAAATATCTTGCTTTATCAATAGTATTTTCATATAAATCTAACATATTCTTCAGCTTTATTAGAGACTCCAAATTTTCCTCCTTCAATTTTTCATTTTCATCTCTTGTATCCTTAAGTTTCCTCCTAAATCTTTTGAAAGTAGGATTAATTTCATGAGAAGGGGAGTTGATCTCAATAATCTCTATTGGATTCTTTAAAGTTTGAGTTGTATCCTTTTGGTGAGTTGAGGATTTTGATGTATCCTCTTTCACATGAATATGTTGCTTAGCTACTGATCTGGTGAAAGGTATTCTAGGCTTGAATATTTTTGCAACAATAGGTGGGGAAAAGACAAGTTGCTTACCCTTGAGACTCCTTATTTTACTTTATGATATCTCCATAGGTGTAGGTTATGCCACAAGAGAAACTTCTCTATAAAGAGGTTGCGAGGGGCCACCTTCGACCGTTTTATCAGTAAACTGAATGGGTTTGTCACTTCTGCTCATCTTCCTCTTTTTTCTTGAATCTGAGTGCACAGTCTTCTCAGAAGGAGTATGTGTTTGCATTCTTTACTGTGGAGTGTGAGAAACATCTAACTAAAAACTTGATGCATCTAGGAAAACCTCCCAATTAGTATTGGTCTTATTCAACTCTTCCAATACTAGCATCTTGATTAAACCAGAGTGAAAAACACTGGTATCCACTTGCTTAGATTTAGCTTGGACCCTATCTGACATCTTACCAATACTCCTGAAAAGATAAAAGGGAAGGTTCATGGACTCTTTCCCAGTAAAGTGTAGTAGCAATCTGATATGGTATTGATTAACCATATTGAACCTTCCTTCACAAGTGAAGTACCTCTTAATAACTCTGAGCATTTTGTCAAAATAATCCAACATATGACTTCTTGGCACTTCCTTAGATAGGTTGTCTCCTTGATATCAAGGTTTTAGGAATTCCTTGGAAAAGTAGAATTCAAAGAAATGGCTTAAGACATGGCTTTAAACCATTTTTCACCACAAGAAGGTATCTCTGTGGCTATAGAAATAGATTTCTCTGACTTCAAACTCCAGTGCCCCCACCTTAGTATTTGTCCCACTGAAATTGAGTGAAAACTGTTTATCTACCTCAAGATTTCCTCTTTTCATTTTCTCACAAAAAATCAGGCAACCCACTCTCTAGAATGCTTCCTTGAAAAATGGTTCAGAATTTATAAGTTGCATGTCATGGGGCTCATCCCTGACAATTTCTTCCCCTTTGTGAACCTTCTTACCTTGATGAATGTCTATGATAGTTTTTTTGAAAACCACTTTACCCTCTTATAACAGTTTTTTATCAGATGCATGATGAAAACATGAAAATTAGGGTTTTTGATAGAATTTGCACAATTTAGGGTTTACTTGAATGAAATATCCATGTACAACAATAGTGTGAGAATGAAAGGGTTGCAAGTAGGAGATGAGAGGAAAGAACAAAATCCCAAATTGGATGAGGCTGTAGTCAAGAAAAAATCGTAGCAATTATGTGTGAAACAGAGGATTCGTAACACATTGTTGAGTTCATAGTGCACAGTTTTGGACTAGGTTTTAATGAAAGGCTTGGAAAACTCCCAAGTCTGAAAAGGAAAATGAATTTGAAAAATATAAAACCTCGGACCTGAGTGGAGCACAATCAAGGAGGGTTTGGTCTAGTGATAAAACAGAGGGTTTGCAAAGTCTTAAATGCATACAGTTTGTAGCACCATCAAGAAAATGTCATGGATAAGGTCACTTCTGCAAGAAATGGATGCAAATTGATATTATTGGAATAAAGTAAGAAACTTGAAATTGCCAAGGTTTAGGATACCGATACTGTAGGTATTTTTTTATCAGTGCAAGGAGTTTGCAGTGAAGAAAAAATCATAGAAACTAGAATCCAATTCAATAAACCTTTAGACAATGCACAATCATTAAATAGGGTACCTGATATACATGAAACTTCAACTGTTGTCTCATGAGATAGACTGACATTTTCCTGCAAGAACTCAATCAACTGTCATCTGCTATAGATAGTTCATAGTGCAATAATTCAAACCAATTGGAAACACACTTCATTCAAATTGATAGCCCTATTTCTTGAAACCGGCCTGAAGAACATGATGAATTAAAGTCACTGAAAACAATAAGATACCCCTTGACACGTTTCCAAGGAAAAATGATGTGTGATTAGTGCATAAGGTACTTTCTTGATAGGTTGCAAACTTTCAGGTGAGTTTACAACAAGTCAACTTGACACTTGATTTGACCCTCAAACGGTTGAAAATGACATAATGAACCTTTGTATACCCCTTTGAGACAAGACACATGATAATGATAAGTTTAAGACGAAGGGTGTGACCAATGTTGACCTCTATTTATTTCATGATGATGAACACTATCATGACACCAAGACTCTTACATGAACTAAGGTCAAATTTATGTTCTCATGAAAGGATCAAACATAATTTATTGACATAAGAAATGACTCAAAACCTAAAAATAAAAAGAACCTATAACTCAAACCTAGAAACTTAAAAAAATTGACCCCTACACATCCTATGTGCTAACATCTGGATCCATAGAGGATGGAGACCTCCCTATGAGGCTCCAAGAACATTACAGTTCCAGTGTCTTATCTATTGGGCAAGGAGTCATTATTAAAAGAAAACATAACTAACTAACAGATTGGTATGTACAGTGAAATGAAGCCACCCATGGATTTTTAGAAAAAATATTTTTTGAGAAAATGCTCATTGACTAGGCCATCAGAAATTTCAACATCTTCCAAAATATGCAACTTAAAAGTATTATTTTGAGAAACTTCAAAAAAATTTGAAAGGACCAACCCAAAGGGCTTCGAATTTAGCATGTTTTCCTTTATCTTTCCTCTGAGCATTCCACTTTAGTACCAGGTCTCCAAGATGAAAATATTCCTTCTTCACCTTCTTGTCAAAAATGTCCTTGATTTTTTGTTGATGACTTTGTGCTTTGTCAAAAAGTTGCTCTATGGTTTGTTGTACATCCACAAGTTGATGCATCCTCTTGATCGTGTCATATGGTTACCCTTTTTTATCTTGAAGGATTTTTTCCATAGGTAAAGCTAACTGAGCAGGGAAAACAACTTCAGTTCTATAAACTAGCTGAAATAGTGTGGTGCCAATTGACCTTTTGGTAGTTACTCTGGCCGCCCAAAGGGAAAAATTCAACTTAGAATCCCATGACTTCTTATTGTCTTCCAACAATTTTTTGATAATTTTTACTAAGCTTTTGTTGGAGGATTTTGTTAAGCCATTACCCTGAGGGGAGTGGAGTGGATAAGTTGAATACCATATTTTTCACAGAACTTCACTAGGGGCTCATATTTGAAGGCTACTGCATTATCAGTGAAAATTTTATTTGGGCAACCAAACCTTGACAGAATATCTTCCAAGAAACCAATAATTAATTTGCGTGTTGCATTCCTAGTGGGAATGGCTTCTATCCATTTGGTAAAGTAATCAGTAGCAAACAAAATCCAACGGTGTTGGCCACTTGAGTATCGATGAATTTATCCAATAAAGTTTAATCCCCACTACTGGAAAGGGCTAGATACCACTATGGGCTTCAGAGGCAAAGACTTGAGTTGTTGTTTACCTGAGAATTTCTGACATTTGTCACATGTCCTGATCTTTGCACACACATCAATGAATAAATTAGTCCATAAATACCCATCTCTAAGTATCTTGAATGTGATGGTTCTCTAGAAGTGATGACCTCCACATAAAATCCCATGAAATTCAATCATAATTTGTTTTGCCTCTTCTAGATCTAAACATATTAAAAGAATCCATGAAGGATCTTTCCAATATAGAATCTGATCAACAATACAATACCTAACTGCTTTAAGTTTCAGATCTCTTAACTTGGTCTTCTCAAGTCCAGTGGGAGGCTGCAAATTTTGCAGGAAATAGATGATGTCCTTGTACCAACTGCATTCTGCCAATTTTGAGCTGATTTGCAAGCTGTTGTTATGAATATAATATTGTTGATTTATAGAGTTAGTACTCATAAAATTTACTCCCAATGCCTTACAATTGGATTCAACTAGCAATCTAGCCAAACCTTGACCTTTTACAAACTTGGTGGGTTTCACCTCAAGATCAAACTCTAAAATATTAGCAATCCACTTACTTCTTTTCCCATCTATATTAGGATGAATCAGAATTTCTTTCACATAACTTGAAGGAACATAAACAATGATTTTTGAATGAAGAACATATACTCTAAAAGCCTTAAGAGCTTTGACTAAAGCATAATCTTGTTTCATAATGTCACATATGACTTGAGCATCTCTCAAGGCCTTACTGAAAAAAAAAAATAGGTTGCTCCATTCCATCTGAATTCTTCCGAAGAAGGAAAAACACTAGTGTATCATTGGAGGCAAAAGAAAAAAGAAAAAAAATCCTTTGAGTATTCAGGACTGATCAAAGAAAAAACATCATCCAGTGCTTGTTTTATCTTCTCAAAAGAACACCTAGATTTTGGTGTCCATTTTACTTTGTTTCCTTTTATGAACATGGCAGTGATGAATTTCACTAACTCAACAAAGTTAGATATAAATATCCATAAAAGGCTTATCTTACCTAATAAGGACCAAATTTCTTTCTTGGACATTGTAAGAGAAATGGTTTTGATAGCCTCTACTCTATTTGGATCAATTTTTACTCCTTCAGTTGAGACAATGTGTCCTAGCAACTTACCTTCCTTCATGGAAAAAAGAGTCTTTTTGGGATTTAGGGACAACCCATACTTTCTACACTTCAAAAACACCTTCTTTAAATGTTGGTAAAGCTCTTGATCAGACTTGGAAAACACTGTAATATCATCCAAATAGATAACCACAAACTTGTATTTCTCTCCAATAAATGCAATGTCCATTGCACATTGAAAAGTTGCCCCTGCATTCATGAGATTGAATGACATATTGACATACATGAATGTATTGTTGATATTATGGTAGCTTCGGGAGGTATGAACCTCTATTGTGACCTTTGACAAGATTAGAATGTTTCGGAAGAAAGAAAAGAAATGAAAGTAACCCTAGATGAGATGTCAGCTGAATAGATATAATTAATATGAATTAATTAGTACCCAGAATGAGAAGTCATCCCAGGCAAGTTTGCTAGGAATACTGTAAATACAGGGCATCAGTCTCTCATTAAGCACACTTCTCAGAATCACAGAAAGCCACTTCTACACACTGCAGTGTAGCAGTTTTGTGCACAAGTCCTGTGGAAGGTGCTGCGCCAATTTTGGGTTGGACTCTCTGATAAGATTTGGTTACTTCTTGCTTCTTGCTTGGTGCATTATCCTTGCTTGGCTATTCGATTGCTACCATGATTATTCTCTCTGTCAAGGTCAAGGTGCTCAGAGGGTGGCTTCGGCCTATGGTTGGGTGACAATAGTGATATTGTCAATGGTAAAATGAGCACATTCATTCATATTCTAACAGGTTATGGGCGCACACCTCCTTCATTCAGTCTAACCGCTGGAAGGAAGCATAGCCATTAGGATACTGAGCTCGCTGAAGAACTGCCGCTAGGGTTACTAGCAGGAGCAGTTGAAAAAACCCTAAATCCCATATCCGACACCTTGTGATGGAGCATCTCTCTCAAGGAGAAGATATTCAAATGTGTCGTAGTTCAACGCACCTTTTGGCTCTCTCAAAAGACAGAAACATCAGAGTTGAAGTTTTGGATCAAGGCATGACCAACTACCTGTCAACCGAAGACATGAGTAAAACGTTCAGTCTTCTACACTACTCAACACTCACTGGAACGATTGAATATGACATGTGGATAATCGATAGTGGAGCTTCTAGGCACATGACGGGAGATCAAGCTAGAATATCAAACCTAAATGAGAAGAAGACATCGTACAAGGTAGATATTGTAGACAAAAGCACTTAACCAGTGGAAGTATTTGGACAAGCCTCTGTCAAGTTGAAAATAGGTAACAATGTTCACTTAAGCAATGTTTTATATGTACCTGGTTTAGAAAAGAATCTTGTATCCATATCTTGTCTAGAAGACAAAGGAAACATAATAGATTTCGTGGATGGAAAAGTGTTATCTTTGATCTAGGTGGATATCAGTGGCCACCCACCTTTTCCAACTGGCTCAAAACAGTTTTCTGGCAATTTTGGAAATTTACTATTTTTAGCAGTTTTTAACTTTCGGGGCCATTTTGAGGCCCTAAACGATGTTTTTTGGAAAACAGGTTTGCAATGTGCAAGTTCTTTTGATATTTCACCTAAAATGAATCTCCTCGGTGATACTTTTCCAACAAGCTATCATATGCCTAAAACGGAGATCATATGCAAAAGTTACGACCTCAGGAAGTTGATGTACTAACTTACCCAAACGAGGCCCACATGACTTTTGGTGCTTCATCTCCTAGGGTTAGGTTTTTGGATGTCTAGGGTTTTTGAAATTCCTGCTTATTTTAAACAATTCCTTTAGAGCCTCATTTTAATCATCTTCTTGTAAATGAGCTCAACCGTCACATCTCTTCTCAAAGATAAGCTGCCACCATTCCAGCAAGCTTGTTTCAATTGCATTTTACAGTTTTATTTTATTTTGTTATTGAATAGAAAACTAGTTTTACTGTATCTCTATTATTTTGTGTTAAGCACTTGTTAATAATTTTTGGTCATTTCGTTCTGCTCATAAAATTCGGATCAGTGGTATTAGAGTGGTCTACTCCTTGTCGTCTTAATGGATGTCCCCAACGAGGTCAGAGTACAAAGAGTTGGGTCTCGAGCTTATTTCTCTCAAAGACAAAAGCTCTCGCATGCCCAAGCGAACTCTTATGGAAGAAGAAAATAAAGATGATGGGACAGGAGATCCTTTCAAACTGTTGATTGAGGAAGCCCTCATGCAACAGAGGAATGAGATGATGGATAGTTTCGCACAAATCCTTCGGTGGCTACCAACAAGCAATGCATCTTCTTCAAGCGGAGGCACGACCCCCTTCAAGGTAAAAATAAAATTTGATATTCTTATATTTGAAGGTCAGATAGATGCAGATGTTGTAGACAAATGGTTGAATCTACTAGAAGGGTATTTCTCTGAATATAACTTTTAGAATAAAGAGAAGATTACTTTTGCGCTCCTCAAATCCATTCCCCATGTCAAATATTGGTGGGAAACTTTCTGTGAGCAAAGGGAAATAGAGAACCCTCATTATTTACAGTTAAGGCCACTTGGGAATCCTTCATCGATTCTATTAAGGAACAATACTACCCTATCAGAAGTTATGACGACCTGTATACCAAATGGACTACACTGCGGCAAGAAAGAGACCAAGCAGTGCCAGATTTCACAAATATCTTCCATACCTTGCGCACCAAGATGGGTATAAAAGATTTGGAATGACATTTGGTGCTCAAGTAGCACAGTGCTCTACGTAGATACATCTAAACCGAAATAGAATTTTTGGACATCTCGTCCTTGGGCGCGGCCTACCGATATGCCGTCAAAATCGAGCAGAAGCTCAAAAAAAAGACTCAGCAATTTGGGCCTGGGAACCCCGCACAACAAAAGCCAGTAAAGGGTGGCACCAACCCACATAACAAAGGACACAGCAAATATGGACAGTATCAGGACAACTAGTGCAAGCCACAAGAAAATAACGACACCGGAAAGATAAAGAAAGATACCGAGAAGTGGTGTGACTTCCATAAGAGCCCTTGGCATAACATTGTTGACTATTGCTCAAAGAAGTCACTAGTGGCCGAAGTGAAAGCCTCCAAATCAGATGTGGATTATGACTTTGAGCCAGAACTAGAAAGGGGAAGATGGATCATTGATGCAGAACCTAATGCCACCGTTGCTACCACCAAGCTCCAGCCTGGTGAACCAGACGAGCCAGAAGAAGGAGAGTGCCTCTTCCATTCATAGATGTGGGTAAAAGGAATCCCACTACACTTCATTGTTGATAGCGGTATCCAGAAGAACCTTACTTAGAAGAGGTCATCAAGCGACTGGCCCTGCTGACAATGCCGCACCCACAACCCTACACCATTGGATGGCTTCGCCAAGGAAGCGAACTTCGCGTC
>JASDQU010360838.1:0-11782 GCA_032191745.1 Picea mariana | reverse complement strand
GAGCACAACAGTTTCTAAGAGATGCAGGATTGTTAGACCTCCTTTACTTGACTTTTCATCAGTGGTTGTTTTTTTTATGGGGTTTCACAAGATAGGGGGTCTAAATGTGGTGCATGGGCTGTTTTGAAGGTGGGTATTTTCAAACTTAAAATGAACCGTGGAATAGGGACAAACACTAGGGGGGGAACTCATAACATTATGGTGCATTTTATATTTTGCTTTCTATAAAAAGGTACAAAGACTAGAGGTGGTAGGTGACTCAAAAGTAATAAGTCTGATGCAGAAAATTCAAATACTAAGCCGGAAATTTCAAAAGGTAAAAGCACAACATATTTGCAGGGAGTACAATAAAAAAGCAGATCAACTCTAAAATATTGTAAGGGAAAAGACTAGTCTGTTTTGGAAAGTTAGGAGATTTAAGAGAAGATTTACACTTATATTTTGATCATGTGAAATCGTGTTATAGTTCAGTTGTTTAAAATATATAAAAACTTGAATTTCAGTTTCTTTGGAATCAACAAAAGTTATTTTTCTGTTTTTGGTTTCAGAAGTTTTATAAAAACATTGTAAAAAGTGTAGGATGCACTTGAAAGACAGTCATTTTTTTATTACGGCGTATACCTATTGGAGATGGGTACAATTAATCACCTTTTACTATAAAATTCTAATGTGATGGCTAACAATTGAAGATGATGGCATCAATTAACCTGTTTACTTTTTAATATTTACTTAATCATATTAAGAAATTACTGTACCACCATATGATTGCCACGTTTAATCTTTGGAGAAAGCTTTGGTATCGCCTTTCAACGTTCACCAACCACTTTATGGCTGTGCTAATTATATTTACTAATATAAAAAAAAAATTCTACTAAAAAAACTTCCGTCGTAAACAAAGACATGTTACATAGTTGGACAACAAAATCAATTAAACTTAAATAAACCAACCAATGAAATCCCATCGTCATAAAAATAAAATTATATATCAAATTCATTGTATGTTATTTTATGGAATGTAATCATACATTAGCTCATTAATCAATTATGGAAATAATTATAGTCTTTCATTAACCATCCATTATAGTTGCTTTTGTTAGGCTACGAGTCTCGGCAAGAAAATCTACACTGAAAGTCTATGGTTGAATATATTCATAATAATTGTTCTTTTCATCTATTTAGATGATGAATTTAATTGAATGTATTTATATAACATTAATTTTGATTAAAAATATGTTATAATAGATTATATAATAAATAATAAATAAGAGTTTTATTTTTATGAAATTGTTTTTGTTGTGAAGTAAGATTTAAAATTGTTTTTGATTGGTTAAAAGCTTGTCTTCTTTTAATGTAAGATTAAACTATGTTTTTTTATGGACCACAAACAAGTTATTTTAGTTAGCATGATTTTCCTTGAATAATGGTGATAAATCAACCTACATTTGTGAATAATAGCCAATAATGATTATCCTCACTATTGGTTAACCACTGAATTATGATAGGTTTTGTCACCTTTGAAAAAAAAAATGACCTCTACTCATTAATGATTAAATGCACCTCTTAGTTACAAGTTTTAAAATTATTCAAACATACTGGATTTTTTTTTAAATATTGAACCCTCAGTTTGACAATGAGTTTCTCTTTGAAATTGAAGTCGTTCACTGTTAGAAAAGAGCCTCATAATAATGCATGAATTAAGCTACATAATCCCTCCAAAACAAGCAAAAACAATTTAAGCATTGATTTGTGAGAAACTGCTTAGCAAATCATTGTAAAGTAGCAATAGGACACTTAGATTGGGATAGCCCATGTGTAAAATTGATAAAAATACAAGTATTTTTTCATGGGCCTACGGCTTGATATGCTATTCTTAGATATCAACTAGAAAAAAATACTCCTAACACTAGAAAAAAAGTACAATCATTATCAACTAGGAACATAATTGAATCACTAAAGCATGTTCCAATTATGTAACTCAGTATACTAGTGTAATATGTCACCCATGTTGAAACTCATACTCTCTCTACAATTAATATCACTAAAATACCACAACCAAATCACTAAAGCATATTCCAATTATGTAACTAATTATACTAGTGTAATATGTCCCCCATGTTGAAACTCATACTCTCTCTACTATTAATGTCACTAAAATACCACAACCAAACCAAATCGCTAAAGCATATTCCTATTATGTAACTAATTAGACTAGTGTAATATGCCACCCATGTTGAAACTCATTCTCTTTCTACAATTAATGTCACTAAAATACCACAACTAACGGTAGATATCTCATGCAACCCAATACATTTAGAAAGGATCATTACAAGGGCCAATTATTCACTTTAATTGTTAATCATTGTTGTTTTGTATTAAACCATGATGTGCCCAAGTGCATCTCAAGATCAACAAATACTTACACAATACACAAGGGGAGCACAAGAGTAACTTAGCAATAATTTTTTTCAAAGAGTAAGTCAAAGAGCGTATCATGTTTACAATTGTATTAAGGGGACACCATCTTTCTGAATCTTGGGTGCACCATATATTCAAGGCATGATATCATTCTTTAGAGTGAACTTCTTCTTAATTGAGTCATCAACGGATGGAGACTTTATCACTATGGACACTACACACTTTAGTTTGTTCCCAGAGTCTTTATTGATTATTCTATAGCTTATGCATGTGAGGTTCTTCATTAGTTTGTTATGGTAATCTAGTTCATTCATTATGATATCAACATTCCCATTGCTATCCTTGAGTATCTTAATGTATTTATTATTTCTCAAACCCCGTAGAGATTTTCTCTCATCCTTAGATAAGTTTCTTTTCGGCGGTTTAGAGGATCATAGCATTACCATGCATTCCTGGCTAATAGTTTGAACATTTTCTATTTTTTGGGATATGAGGGAAGATTCAGTGTTGCACACCAACTCTTCCACAAGTATCTTGTTTGGGAACTACCACAAAAATCAACCCTTTCTCTAAAGCATTGTGTGCTAGTGTGTCCAACGTGACCTTTGATAAATTCACCATAGTTCTTTGCTTATTTTTGGCAGTCTCACTGATATTCTACTATTCTACTTGTGTTTTAGAAGTTCAAGTGTCTTGCACGAAGTATATGACACCTAAGTCTAAGGAATTTCACGTTATACAATGTAATCCCCAACCTCAAAGCATGTTTCACAAAGAAATCAAGTAAAAAAGAGAAAGAAAATGAAGGTCATCATTTATTGGTGACAACAATCTCCAAGTTATTATTGTTGTCAAAGTGGATATTGAAGAAACCCCTATCATTGATATCAAAGTATACCTCACATTGCATTACACTTTGAAGACTAGTTTTTCTCATTTGATTAGTCTTAACCAAAGAATTCCAATGAATCTCAAGTTAAGTTGTATTCTTTTGAGAAATCTACCCTTCTAGTTATCTTGTTTCAAGTATTCTTAAAATATGATGGCTTCTCATACACTCTTTTTTGTAAAAGGGATCTTAGAAATGCATGATGTACATGTGTAAGTATATAATTGTAGTGTTTTTACAGGTTGTTTATGAGAAATCAAATATAATGTTGTTGTGTTTATGTTACAGGTTGTGGTTTTAGAGAGTGATGAACCATGTCCAGTGGGGATAGACAGATCACTCCCTTCCCACGTATCATCTATCAAGTTTAATCTTGTTTTAATATGAAAATTGTTATCTTATTTTGGTTGACTTTCATTCTTTTGTACTAACCAAAATATTATAATTGTGTATGCAAGCTAACTCATTGTTTGTTAGGTCACCATTATTGCCATTTTACCATTCACTACTACCTCCATTTCTCCATTTGTTCCAAACTACAAGGAAGGTTCATTCATTGGCCACCCAATTTAACTCTTGGGATGCCATTTCCTCTTCAAATAATCATATTACATTTTAACACATGGTTTTTTTACAACATATTTTACATTGTTAGAGACAATTGTTATGGAAAACCATTATGAAGATATTAAAAGAGTACCACTATGAAAAATTCAAAAAATCTAACCATAAATTTTTAAAATTATGAGATATTTTTATTAAATCAACATGTTAAGTCATGATATTTAGGTAAGCAAATTTGTATACGAAGTAATTATAGCATCTTCCTGTCTAGAAAAGAACATATCATATTAAAAGATTAAAGATATTCTTAAATGGAAGAATTAAAAAAAGGAAAATGTTAATAATCACAACGGATACCCGCCTTAGGATGAAGGCAAACTCCTAAAAGTGCTTAGGTCTTTCCTTAAAAAAATACTCTACCTCCAAGCCAACCAAATCATACTATAATAAAATATCATAAATAAATTTTACTATTATCAAATCAACATGCATAAAGTCTATATATTTAAAAACCTTGCATATGATGGTGATTATGAGTACTTCCTTTAACGTAAACATTTTTAAAATTTTGATATTTATCAATGTGAAATTAATAATTTTAAATTATTAAAATAATAATATATAAATAAATTTAACATTATTCAATATTATTTATAAAAATATATAAGTTTTAATTTAAATGTTTTGGTTTTGGTTTTTTCTAGAGTATATTTTTTTTTATCAATTTTGTTAAAAATTAGATGAGAAATTGTTGAGACCGGGAGTGGTATAATTAGATTTAAAAAAAATAGTTCTGCTTTTATACATTACTTCGTTTAGTTTTTCTTCCTTGCCATTCATGGTTTTCCATGACCGAGGATCGATTCACGAGAGCAGCTGGTGAAACTCGAGGCAGAATACTTCAATACGCAGGAACCCGTCATGTCTAGCGATCGATCCTAGTGGCCCGACACCAAGCTGGCCGACGCGGACCTTGGAGTGAGGTTGTCCACCATGCGCTACAATTTCTCTTTTCAATCAGCTCACCTGCCTTCGCTCGTCGATCTTTCGCCCGACAACAACTTCCCTCCACTAGCCAACGAATTCCATTGGAATTCGACTCCCGCCAATTACTTCAATTTCATGCATCTTGACCTCCAAGCAGACATCGACCTGCATAGACCTCTGATTTTGTTTTCAAATATCCAACATCTTATGGAGTTATAAGGGCATACCTGGTTCTGGCAACTCAAATCATATGACTCATTCTCTTGTGCTACTTCCTTCTACTAATGACAACATTTTGCATATTGTAGTTGGAGACTCTTCACAACTTGATGTTTTAGGGTTATGTACTGTGCAGTTAGCTAATGGTACATAAAGATGTACTAACATGAAAACTTTCAAAATAAGCCAGTTGGAATAGGTGGGTGGCCACCAATATCCACATGGATGTTGTGTAGGGCTTCATGATATCCCCAGAAGTGCAGTGGCCAAAATTTACAAATAAATGTCATCATTACAGAGAAACATGTTGAACTAAAAACAATTTATTACAAAGTAATAATAACATTGTCGGGTCTAGACTCATACACAACATGTTGCTTCCACAAATATGGTTGTCCTAAAAGAAAATCAAAAACTTCAAGGGGGGCAATATCACACAATACCTCGTCTTTGAAGGGCTTGATGTCGTAGAGCATACGATAGTGTTGGTTGACACAAAAATCTCTTCCTTGGCGAAGCCAGTCAATGGTGTAGGGTTGCGGGTAAGATGTCATCGACAGGTCCAACTGTTTAAAGAACTCTACTGAAATAAAGTTATTTTGACTGCCGCTATCAACAATGAAATGAAGCGGAGCCCCCTTTACCCACATCTGTGAGTGAAAGAGGCATTCTCCTTCCACTAGTTCTTCTGGTTCGCTTGGTTGGACTTTGGTGGTAGTGACAGTGGCACTGGGTTCGACATCGATAATCTGCTTCCCTCTTTCTGGATTTGATTCAGAGTCAGAATCTGCCTCTGACTCAGAAGTTTTCAGTTCGACCACTAGTGACTGCTTGGGGTGACATTCTTCGGTGTTGTGCCAAGGGATTTTATGGTATTCACACCACTTTCTCGTGTCCTTCTTCGACTTCTCATTACCCTTCTTGGGTTGCGGCTTGGACTGGTTTTCCTGAGAGTGACCATCTTTGCTATGTCCCTTGTTTTATGGGTTGGGGCCGCCTTTTCCCTTCTTTAGTTGTGAGTAGTTTGCAGATCCAAACTTTTACCTCTTCTGCTTAAATTTATGCTCAATCTTGACAACATATCTATAAGCTGCACCTAATGATGTGATGTCCAGAAACTCCATTTTTGTTTAAATGTATCTATGCTAACAACCGCAGTGTTTGAGCACCAGATGTCATTCCAAGTCTTTGATACCCAATTTGGTGCACAGGGTATGGAAAATATTGGTGAAATATGGTATTGTCTAGTCCCTTTCCTGACACAGCGTGGTCCATCTTGTGTCCTTGTAGCTTCCAACATGGTAATATTGTTCTTTAATGGCATCCCTGAAGGAATCCCATGTGGGGACAACCATAAATATTGCATATTCCTCTATGGCCCTTTGCGCAGAGTAAGTATCCCACCAGTCCTTAACATGGGGAATGACCTCGAGGAGTGAAAAAGTAATATTTTCCCTATCGAAAAAATTGTGGACCGAAAAATACCCTTCGAGCAAATTCAACCATTTATCTACAAAATTTGCATCTATCAGTGCTTCAAATAATGGAATATCAAAATTTACTTGTACCTTGAAGGGGGTTGCATGGCCACTTGATGAATATGCATTTCGTGTGGGCAGTCGTCGAAGGATCTGTGCAAATATGTCCATCATTTTGTTCATTTGTCGCACAAGGGCTTCGTCAAGCAACAGTTTAAAAGGATCTCCCAGTCCATCATCTTTCTTCTCGTCCCCCATGAGTTTTTGTCATGCTCAATGTGACCGATCTTGCAAAGGCTTGACTGGTTCGAGTCCCAACTTCTTGTACCCAGATCTTTTCGGGGACATGCACGAAGAAAAATAAATGAACAGTAGACCGCTCTTATACCACTGATTCAGATTTATGAGTGGAACAAAATGAATAACAGACTAAATACAATAACACAAAGGTATGGAGAAAAACAACAGATATCCAGTGAGCAATAACTTCTATTGAATAAATAAAATAGGTTGAAACTGTAAAACTGCAGAGCTGAAAACAACTTGTTCAAATGGTGGTAGTTATCTCTTAGAAGAGATGTGGATGTCACGCACATACGTCTGAGCAGAATGAATACAAAGAGGCTCCAGAGGCCTTTTTAACATTACTCATGAATTCAAAAACCCTATACATCCAAAAACCTATCCTTAGGAGATGAAACACCAAAAGTTATGTGGGCCCCAATGGGTAAGTTGGTACCTCAACTTCTCGGTGTCGTAAATTTTGCATACGACCTCCATTTTAGGCGTGTGATAGCCCATTGGAAAGGTATTTTCGAGAAATACACATTATGTTGCCAAAATCTGACTTTGTTTACAGTTTGACTATGGAAATCCAAAAAGAAAAACACTTTAAGGCCCCAAAACGACCCTTGAAGTACAAAAAGATGTACTGACATGAAAACTTCCAAAATAAGCCAGTTGGAATAGGTGGGCGGCCACCAATATCCTCCTAGATGTTGTGTAGGGCTTCAGGATAGCCCCGGAAGTGCAAAACCCACAATTACAAAGAAATGTCATTATTACAGAGAAACGGGTTGAACTAAAAATTGTCAAGAGGAGCCAGTTGGAACAGGTGGGTAGCCACCAATATCCACCTGAATCACTCTGGCACAAAATATTTTCAACATCTGAACTACATGTGTTTGTAGTAGTTGAGCACACAAAATTTGATGCTTGGTCTTCCTAAATTATCTTGCACTAATGGATTTTGTCAAGGTTGTGTTCTTGCCAAACAACATGAGGATCATTTTTCTAAAGGTAAGGTCTTGTGTGCTACCAAACCTTTTGAGTTGGTACATAGTGATCTCATTAATTTTTTGACTTGTTTATTTCCAAGGGATAAGTATGCACTCACTTTTATTGATGACTTCACATGTTTTTCTTGAGTGTACTTTCTTAATTACAAGAGTGATATATTTTATGTTTTTAATCCCTTCAAGGATTTTGATTAGAAGCAATCCTCTCTTTCTATCAAGAAAATAGACACAAAAAATAGAAGGAGAATGTCAATAATACAATCAAATATTTTTGTAGAGAACATGGCATTAAACATTAGCACTCTATTCCCTACCCCTCAGAAAAATGGCGTTGTTGGAAGAAAGAATTGTCCATTGAAAGAGATGGACAATTGCATAATCTAGTCCAAGAACACAACAATTTATTTTTGTGTAGAAGTAGTGAGTTGTAAAAATTTCATTCAGAATCACATGACTCATATGGTAATGCTACATATGAATTTGGAGGAATCTTATACACATGTTAAGTCCAATTTTTCTTCTTTTAGAGTATTTGAAAATTAATGGACTGAGACTTATTTCTATATGTAAAACGCAAAGCTATGGACAAGAAGAACCAATTGTTGATTTTTGTAGGTTATTGTGAGGATGTGAAGACACACATGTTATTTTATCTTGTTTCTAAAGAGGTCTTGTTTTGAAGAGTAATATAAGTTGATGATTGTTTTGACCCAATAGTTTCCCCTACTTTTCCCATAGATTGTCTTGCAAAAAATGGTGTAGATCCTATTTCCATTTTTGTTTTTATAGAACAAGAAGTTGTTGAAATTTTTGTTGATGTAGATTGCATAGTAGTTCACATTGTTGGAGTTGAAAATCTGCCCAAAGTTGAAAATCATCCAAAATAAAATCTTCCATCAACACCAAATGAAAATGTGCCACTTGAACCAAAACAAATTGATCAAGCACAAAATTTGAGGAGATTTTCTGAGCAAAAGAGGCCTAATAGGTATGGATATGACCCAACTAATTTAAGTTATTTTACCACTGACTCTTGTTGTACATGTTCACAAAGAGTTGATGTCTCTCTTTTAAGTCGTGTCATTTTAGATAATTCACAACAATTATTTTTTGCTATTGGGATACTAGAATAGGATGATGCCACGACAAAGTAGTACTCTTCCTTATTAAGGAATCACACATGGGATCTTATTCCTCTTCTTAAGGGATGAAAGAAGGTTCATTGTAAATGGGTCTGTAGAACCAAATATGCGGTGGATGGATATGTTGACAAGAACAAGGTGCATCTCATGGCCAAGGGATTCTCACAAGTTGAAGGTTTTGATTATTGAGAGTCCTTTGTCCATATTGACATGGTGGATTCCATACACCTAACATTTTTCCTTGTTGCCTTCCAAGTTTGGTCAACCTACAAGATGGATGTAAAAATCCTTTTTATACATGGTGATTTACATGATGAAATCTATATGGAGCAACCTCTTGGTTTTGTGTAGGATCATTCACTTGTTTGGAACATTCAGTGTTCATTCTATGGTCTCAAGCAAGCTACCCGATCTTGGTATGAAAATATAGACAATTTTGTGTTTTCTTTAGGTTTACATTGATGTCATTCTGACCTTGAAATATACACTAAGAAATAGGGTGATGATATTTTGATCTTAATTCTATATGTAGATAATTTGCTTCTCACATTCATCCATGATTCAAAGTATTCAACAAGCATAGATGGAACAATTTGACAAGATAGACCTCCATCCTATGCATTTTTTCTCTGTTTGTATGACCTTCAATATTCATAATGGAACTCCATTTTTTAACAAAAGTATGCACTTGATTTACTCCAATGTTTTGGCATGGTCGATTACAAGACTACACCCACTCCATGTTAATCAAGTGTTACATGTTTTGGTAGTTTTTCTTCACCGTGCATTAATCCTCTATTGTATAAGACACTAGCTAGGAGTCCATTTGTAATGTACCTCCATTAAAAGTATAAATAAAATTCTAGTTTCCTCCATTTCTATTACTACATGATAACTCGTAATTAAATAGTAACTGCAAGAAGAGAAATTCATTAGTTGTCCTGAATACATTTTTTTTTTTAATTTTAGGCACAATAATAGGGAAATATCGTTAATAAGTTTGCTATATATTTCCATAATTATTTTCATAAATGCAATCCATGATAGGTTCTCTAGTCATTTATTGAGCAACCTTCAATGCATATGTATTGTCATTGTTCCCATGCTTAAGAAGACAGATTGTTTTGGTTAAGCAACCATGAATATCTTGTTCTTAGTAAATCACGAGTATCAGTCTTTAGTATGTCCAGCATATAGATGTTCGTTCATGTGGCATCCATAAAACAATTTTGGGTAATAATTACAACATTGTCATTCAACCAGAATCCATTGAAAATACATTGGTGCAAATATCTTGTAGTCTACAATTTACCACCCAAAAATTTAATTCACTCTGATTTTAGAACATTGGCATTCCTCAAGCATCAATACTTCATCTACCAATTAAGGTTTTCCAATTGAATTATCTTAATAGGATAACATATTAGTGAAAAAGATAACCTACAAAAGAATATCCCCATGCCTCTTGAGAGAAATTAAAATACACGCAAGTAATACATAATTTGGTAAGATATACAGGTTTTCACTACTTGTTTGATCCTCATGATAGTCAAAGTTAATTTTGCAAGAGTAATTTGGTGTGTAATCTTTGAACTACTTTATTTCTTTTAAATATGTTTAGAACAATAAAATGTACATGCAGTGGCCCTAGATTCAGTTCATTCAATGTTTTTCGTTGAGCAAAATTTTATACATAGAATTAAAATTGTCCCTTATAGATGCAAAAAGGCTCTCCAATAATCCAACCATAATATCATTAATTTTTTGTTTATAGGCAATTGTGACAACCTTTATCATACATGGAACATCACTCTTGTTCACCAAGACTACATACATTTATATGCAATGGCATACATAGGATCATCTAGTATCTAAATGTAAATTTGAGGGATAATATATTATGGACTTTTCACACAAATAAGGTCTTCTTCTACATGAATGCACAAAATGTTGTTACACTCAAAACCATGAAAAGATTTTATCAACCCTTCACTATTGCATTTGAGTGTATAATTTAGATATGAAAAGCAAGTGAAAAACTTTTTCTCACACAAAGAAATCAATTCTACTCTATATACATCTTCTTACCTGAGCCTTTGAGAGCTAGAACAGATTGAAATGACAGTTGGGTATTCAGATGCAATGCATGTTTTATGAATGTTGGAGATGATTGTTTCCAAAACTCATTCTCACACTATGTTATTGTAGCTTTCTATGTGGACATGACACTAGGATTGAGCCACAATAAATCAACCAGTGACAACTATGTTTCTTAATTATGAATTGTAGGTGAATAAGGTATGATCTTAAGGGATGCAATAGGACGTCTTCAAATCCACATACCCGACCCTTTAGTAAATTCTACTTCTTACTTGAGTGGGCCTAGTGGTTAAGAACATGTGTTTCCTCCTTGGAGGTCACATGTTCAAAGCCGGAGGGGGGTAGGGTATGTATACCTATGTAGACTTTAGCAGTCAAGTTCGATGCTTGGTCTTAGTAAAGACTCTTGCACTAATGGATTTTGTCAAGGTTTTGTTTTTTCCAAACAACATGAGGATCATTTTTCTAAAGGTAAGGTCTTGTGTGCTACCAAACCTCTTGATTTGGTACATAGTGATCTAATGAATTCTATAACTTGTTTATTTCCAGGGGCTAAGTATGCACTCAATTTTTGTAACACCCTGTTTCCCCCAAATTTGTAATTAATCCTAATACAGGAATTACCATGCTAAAGCATGATGAAAATGTAAATAACACTATGAATTTATATTACAGAACTGCTGAGAGGGG
>JASDQU010360837.1:0-11782 GCA_032191745.1 Picea mariana | reverse complement strand
ATGGTTGCATCTCTGATATATTTCTATTATATTACTGGATATACGCGATATCTCTGTGCATTTCTTTATTATATCTCCGCTCTCATTTCGTGCCGAAAATAATCCGGATCAGTGTCTATGCGATGTTCGATAATATAGAGATCAAGGCCAGGAATTTTGTGTATGACCAGGATAAAATATCCCGATATTCTTGGAAGAGGGCTTTGTAGGTGGTGATTTCTTGAGGAGTTCATGCGTCGTCAATGGTGATTTCCTTGATGACTCCATTTTTTATGGAAATATCGATTTTAATGGTTGGGGAAATATTGGCCATGTTGCCTTCTTCAAAAGCATCAGGGGCAGGAATGGGGTTGTTGAACCAGTCGATATGCCCTGATGGGATAAAATCCTTGGTTTTGATTGCATGTATGGGGTGTTGGTTAGGAAGCATGAAGGATTCCTGTGGAAAGAAGAGCGCTCTGTGGTGTATCTCATCCCATGGGTAGTCAGGGGTGTTTAATTCCTCGAGTATGTCCTCGTCATAGTGGAATGGGTGGGAATACAAGGGATCTAAAAGAGTGATATCAGTGACTATCACTGTGTGGTTTTCCTTTGGGGATGAAGAAGCAGGGGGGATGATGCAATGAGATTGCGATGGTTCACTCAACATAAACCAAATATCAAGGTACTGAGGAGTACTAGTGGTAGTTGGATGTAAAATTTTCGTAGGTAAATGAACGAGAGAATTGGGGGGGTTTGGGGGTAAATCCTCAGATAAGTCATCCAAGAACCACGGAGGAATAGGGAGTGCCTCTGGTTCAGGAGAAATGATATGAAGAATCTCTAGTGATGAGGTAAGGTCAACCATCGATTCTGTAGGGGGCGTAGGAGTTTGAATCAGGGTCGATTGGTGTTGCCTATATTCGATGATCATAGGACATTGGTATGTAAAATGATCTAAGGATTCACATAGAGAGCAAGGGCATCTCATATGTTCATTGACTGAAGTCGTGACATAATGGATGTCAGTGATGTTTGGTAGGGATGATGTAACTAGATTGGGTTCATTTTGGAAGCTTTGGTGTACTGTGACTAATGTCTACCAGAATTGAGGTAGTGCTAGGAAATGGTGTGTATAATGGCCATATTCGGAACATATGGCGCAAGTGAATTTGGTTTGCAGCCCTTTTCTACTTGCATTAGGGGAGATAGCGGTAGTACTTTCTATAGTGGTGAGAAGTGATGGTGTTTGATCGGGTTGAATTAGGTTATGTAACTCGGGTAGAGATGGGTATTTGTTGGTCGGGTGTCCATCTTTCTCACATAGCACGCAAGGAGGTTCGACACATGGGGGAAGTGGAGATGTGGGCTCCTTCTTCTTTCTCCTGCCCCTAGTTGTGGCAAGGAAGTTAGTGAGTGGGGGTGTAGAGGGATGGTGGGAGTGAGTATGGGATCGTCATTGGGATTCCTTCCATTTGGGGGGGAAGGAATGGTTGAGGAACCATCTCTGGTGGATGTAAATACCAAACTAGAATTGCCAACACCATATTAGGGAGGGTAAGCATTGTAGCTATTTGGAAAGCTTGTACACCTGGTGGAGGGTAAAAGAAGGGGATTTGAGTAATGGCTTGGGGAACTGTGTCCCAAACTGGGATATGGCCTTGGGGAGAGGTGAAATTGTGAACTGGTGGAGTTGACGAGCTCACAGGAGGCTCATGATGGGGGAGCTCTGTGACTAGTGGGACATCAAATACGATAGAAGCCTCCATGGGAGGAAGGGTATCCTTCATGTCAGTTCCTTTGGATGATATGACGCATACCTGATTGGAAGGATGAAAATTCTTTGAAAATTCTGGGACCCATTTCGATGAGTGGGTATGCTTCATGATTAGTATGGATGAGAGGGAGAATGTTATTGATGTTGGTAGAAGGGTTAAGTTCATAATGTGAAACTTGGTCAATGGTAATAATCTTCCCGTTATGGGGGAACATCATGGTTTGAAAGACGGAAGAGGCAACTACCTTCATAGCGTACATGTAGCTATGACTGAACAAGATATTATAATCGAGTGGGCCATCGATAAATTCAATTTCGATGAGAATGGTCTTTCCCCCGAGTTCTACAGGGACATTTTAGAAGAGCCCTTCAGGAGAAGATGGTCATCCGTCATAAGCTCTTAAGGTAATGGAAGATGGTATGAGATCAAGGGAACCAAGTTTCTTCCATACAGACTTGGACATAATGCATGTGGATGCACCTTCATCGATGATGCACCGATGAACTATAATGTTCCTAATTTTCACTGGGATTTGAAAAGTGATGAGAGCAGGGAGACGAGGCTCTCCACTATCGAGATCAAATGTGATGAGTTGAGTATCTGCGGGGTTGACTGCCCCCAAGGTGGAAAGTAATGATTTTTGATGAGTGGGACAAGTTTGAAGGACTTCTAAGACTGACATGGAAGCCAAGGATTGTGCTAAGTCATCGACCGAACTGTAATTATGAGCTTACCTAGCTTGTGGGTTGTGGACATTCTTGCGCAATGGGATGCAGGGGATGCAAAGAGGTGTTTTTGCGTTAGGGCAAGGAATCACCAATGGGGTCCCCGTTGGTGCTGGGATTATTTTTGGGGGAATGGGAGGAGACTAAACGGGTGCACGGTATTGACAACTACGTGTTTGCAGAAGGATTTATTCCTCATTGGTGAGAAGGATAGTACAATATATGGGATTTATTGGATTGAGATACTGTCCCAACCATGGTGGGGTAGGCTGTGTGTCCTGTTGGGTGTTCATCACACTCTCCTGCAGAATGGGATTCTGCAACATGGTTGGGGGAGGTTGTTGGTTGTATTATTGTGGGGCTTGTTGAAGGACAGGCAGTGCTGGAGAGTGTGGTACACTTCATGAGTCTTTCATCCATTTAAAATCAGTGATTTGGGCTCAATGATGAGTATAGTGACTGAACTGACCGCAAAGTGTGCAAGGGAAGGTGGTTCGAATAGTATAGTTATTTCTCCCTTAGTGCTCGTTTCTATTTCACCCCTGGGGGTTCTGATTACCTTGATTTTGATTGCCCCCAATAGGTTGGTTCTGTTGGGGGTGATTCCCGCCTTAACCTGGGTTGCTATTGTTCCTAGTTTTTCCTTTCTTTTTGGCATTATTCGACTGATGGGTCGGTTTTTCCGTATTCAGCTGTTCAAAATTTTGATATTTCTAAAGGGGAGAGGGTTGAACAAAATTCACCCTAGCATGAGGGTGTGGGGGAGCCATGGGTTGTGGAAGACCAGGGAATGGGAAGTACAGATTCTGTGGGGGTAATGATCCATAAGGTACATAGGAAGGCATGGCGCTTTCTCTAGTACTTAGAGTATAAGCTGAGGTAGAGAGAGTACCAGAACTTGTTTAGATTGGTGGGTGTATTGTGGGTATCGGTGGTGGCCCACTGATGGGTGGAGAAAGAGCAACAGGATATGGTTGTTGATAAGGGGGGGGTGGGAGGGTAATAAGGGGTTCCCCCATATGCCGGTGGATATTGAGGTGTGCCATACATCGGTGGTTGTTGGGGTTGTGGACTGTGGTGCATGGTATTTCCAATCAATCTTTCTACTAAGTGAGACATCCTGGGTTTGTCTTGGCCGAATGGCACGGGTTTTCGGAGGTCAGGGAATACTGTGTATAAGTACCCTGATTGTGAATATATGAGGTCATATTGTTGAGCCTTACTGATGGCTTCTTCTTCTGATTGAGGGAAGGTGGAAGCTACATTTTTACCGAGGAGAGAGACAAGTGATCTGAGAAACCATTCAAGGCACTGTTGTTTGGTGGTTTCGGCTTTGCACAAAATATGTCGTCGACGCCATTCGTGAATGTGATCAGCGATATGGGTGGATGAGGTTTGTTTGAAATTAGAGAGTAGTTCAAGACCATTTTCATGGCAGATTGGTAATTGGAAGAAGGTCAAAAATGCTTTGGCCAAGGACTTGAAAGTCACATGGGACCCCGATTTTTCATCTACATACCATTTGGATGATGGGACAGTGAGCGTGCATTGAAATAATCGTAGTCGGATTGAATCATCCATAATGTTGTTGGAAGAGAACCATAGGTGGAAAGTCATGACATGGTTGGTAGTGTCATCCCCTGCCTTTCCTTCAAACTTGGGGATGTCTTAAGGTAGTTTGGTAGGCGTTGCAGGCCATGTGGGGTCATGCAATATAGGATCATTTGTGATTTTTCTTAGATATGGTATGTTAAGAGAGGCCAAACATGGCATCTTGAGTGGTGGCAGAGAATTAGTTCCAGCCATAGTGTGAGTGTTCTGTGAACCTGACCCTTGAGGGGTGCTAGGTGGGTTGGTACTCCCCCCTTGAGAGGAAGTTGCCCCCCTTCTTCCATGTAAAGGAGAGCGAGTGGACGGAGGACCTTGGGAAGTGGACCCAAGTAATGTGGAACCAATAAAAGTTGATCCTAAGACAGTGGCACTCACAGGAGTGTGAGAAGGTGGGACCGATGAGTTGGCAAGACTAGTAACTCCCCCTAAAATAGGAGGGAGGTTTAGCAAGCGTCTGGAATGATGGGGGTTCTGTGGGTCCCCTATGATGTCTGACTAGCTGAGTGGATGTGTACGAATTTTGGTGAGAGTAATAAATAAACAAGATCCTTTTGTTGCAATTTTTTGAACTTTACACGATACATATCTAAATCAAATGTAATCATAAGTGCATCATACATACAATATTTTGAAAAAGAAGCATATATGTGGATAAGTGGGTTTTTCCCAAGTGGGGGATCAAAGAAAACAAATGCTCGTGTCCTAAAATATGTAATGTCCTTCCTCTCAAATAGCACTGGACCTTCCAATAGTACTCAACAGTGGGGCCTGAAGTCACTAGAAGAGAAACTAGTGAAGGATGAAGTAATCAGTTATAATGAGGGGTAAAGGGGGCATATCTTGAAAGAGCTATCGATACTTCCCAATATCCACACAAAATCCAATCAAGGTGCAATTGCAGCCCACAAATGCCACCTGAGTAGATGTCCTAAAATTTGGTCACTAGGTACCTCGGTCAAAGTGTGACATTTATATTTTCGGCCTAAGAAATGGGTCACGGGTTGGATCCCATCCAAGAGGTGGGTGCCTCAAGGGGGGACACAAAAAACAACCTGACCTCGGCCTTCAACCGTTCACAGGTATCTCCCTGCCTTATGGTGTTAGGAACACTTGACTTGGAGATTTCTCAGTTCCATATTTGACAACTTTTATTGTTTTGACAACATGAGAACCAGATAACAGGGAGTTATTTGGATGCCTATCCCTGAAATCCTACCTAGGCTAAAAAATTTCTTTTGCCACCTCCTGTGGAGGAAAACTTAGTGATTTTTTAGAAAAAATTTAGATGTGGTTTGTTTGAGAGATTGGGGATGTGAGCCAATCTCGTTGAAATTAAATGGGAGTGGATAGTTTCATCAAGAAAAGGGTGGGGTGTTTCGGAATCCCTTTGGAGGAAACTTACTTTGACCTCCACGTTTTGAGATGAAAACTATGTGAGTGATAAGTGACTTTTGTGTGTGAATGAGCGAAAGTGTGCCAATGTTTTAATGAATTAGGTGTCACCTTGCTGCATGTGGACTTCGCTTGGTCCTTACAAGTGTTGATTACCTAATTAACTAAATGTATTTGGTACAACCTTGTGTAATTCAAAAGTCCCTAGGAAACTAGCATGTGGACATGTGGGTACTTTACTATTCCTTTAACTCCCTATTGTGATTTAATCTAAGAAAGCTTTGAAACTATCCTAGATTGTGATCATGTGGGCATGTATGGGCCCATTACAAAACCTTTAAACTTTCCTAGTGATTTAATCTGAGAAAGTAAATTTCAACACTATCCTACCTTTGTAGCACGTGGGCATGTATGGGCCCGTTACAATCTTGAGATGTGTTTGAAAAATAAACTAAGAGGAGTCCCGAGGGGGCTTTTGTCCTCTCTTAAAGGTTTTAGTCTTTTTAAGGGAGATGAAATTGTCCTACAACCTTTTTCTGATTCTCAAGGTCACTTTGAAGCGCGAGAGAAGAGCATACTAAATGATTGTTATCCAACTTATGGTCCCAATGCAAGTTTTATGTGATTACAAATGATTCCAACTTATACTCTTAGTCAAAGCAAGCCATCCATGTGGAAAAATGAAAGCAAAAGAGTAAATAATGATTTTAAACCCCCTAAGTGCCTATGTGTTTTGACTAATCCCTTTATATGGAGAGGGAACTAAGTGTGGTGCAGATTACAACATGCATGAAATCATTTTTACGAAGGCTAGGGGCCTTCCCCAAATCACAAACAAGCTTACAATGTGTATTTTTATGCACAGGTGCACGGGTCTCAAAGTAGACAGAGGCGCATTGAGTGCCTGTGCGTAGACTGAAACAGGCTTTTGGGCACAAGTGCGCAGAACAACACAGTAAATTTGGCGCACGTGCGCACGATGCGTGATTGTGGGCCAATAAACCCACACACAACTGACACACGACCATGAAGAAAATTCTAGATGGAATTCTCTCAATTCAGCTTTGAATTGGATGTTTTGCAGGTCGGCTTGGGCCGGTTAAGGTACCTACAGGTTAAATAAACCAAAATAAGAGCTATAAAAACCCAAATGGGGTAGGAAATTGATACCTTTCCCCAGTGGAGTCGCCAATCTGTTGCGCCTCTTTTGTCACCTAAATGAGCAAAACAGAGGTGATTACAAGCTTATTTGGGTTAGCTAAGCAAGAAAACAGTAAAGGAAAGGGTTAGAGAAAGAAACATAAAAGAAAAATCTAAGAATTAAACTAAGAAATAAAAGAACAACTAAACTATTGTGCATAAGGACATAAGAACAAAAAACCAATAAGACTCATGTCACCAATGGCAAGGATTATATTAGTGAAAGAAAAAACCAAGAATAAAGAGGACTTTGGGTCCTTCTTCCTCCAAGGGAGGGCTCTTGGACCCCCACAACTAATCTCTTCTTACAAATTTGAATGAAATGGTGAAAGAATCCCAAGCTAATCCACTCAAGAGGTGAGATGGATTGCCCAATGTAATGATGCTAGTATGCTCTTGATGAGAAAAGAGGATTCCCAAAGAGAATAGCAGAAGCATAACCTTGCAAATGAATTCCTTGAAAATAAAGTGCACCCATGGCCTTGTTTTATAGAACCACTTTGAGGTATTTTGCAACCAACTTATAGTGTGAAAAGAGGCTATTTAGGGCATTTTTAGGTCTTTGACCAGCCACCCAGTCGTATTCAGCCAAGATTTGGGTGTCAAATCAACTTGGAAGTTGAACCAGAAGTGGGTGGGAGGTTGACCAATCTCATAAATGCACCGTTCTTAGATGTGCGCGTCTTTTAGTGACCACAGTCGCGCATCGTGTGCATGTGCACTTTTTGTGCGTTTCTGGATCGCGCATGTGTGCACGTGCCCTGTGTAGTCATAGTGCACCTTAATTTTATCATTGGTTGTATAGTTTTAGACCTTTTGGAAATGCTTTTTGTGGTAATTTTGGTCCATGGGTGACCTCATAACTGTTTGAAGCTATTGGATTCCTGTAACCATTTGCAGACAAAATTTCAGTGATAATAGCTATACTGACCAATTTTCCTGAACATTCTCTTCTTATCTCACACTTTTGTGAATCGAAAGTAACTTTATGACCTTGGTCACACATTTGACTCACACTTAGAATATTATGTTTCATATCTTCTACCAGTAGAACATTTTGTGCCTTTTTATTCTTGTTCCCAATTCAGACTGTGCCTTCTCCAATGATTTTGGCTGAATTATCATTTCCAAAGGAGACTGATCCATTTCTTTCCTTTCGAAATGTAAGAAATTTTTCTCTATCACCTGTCATGTGTTTTGAACACCCACTGTCAACATACCAACTGTGTTTCTTCTTCTTAGCTTGTAGAGAGACTGTGCATTCTTCATTGCTATATTGATCTTTATTTCTTATCCATGTCATTTTCTAAGGTTCTAGTCTGTGACTGTTGTTATTTTGTTGAGATTCTTTAGGAGGGACTGTCATTCTGCAATTTTTGGCCACGTGTCCAAAATTTTTACATTTGTAACATTCCACTTTAGTGCTCAAAGTTTCAAACTTGTTGTAACTTATTCTTTGTGTTTCACTAGGTCTTCTTGAGTAACCCCTTTGTGTATGACTCTTAAAGTTGTTATTGTTGTTGTTGTTAGCTCTGCAATTCACAACTTTATGTCCAAAATTATTACATGCATAACATAAATCAAAAAATATAGTCTGATACCTGGGAGTTGAAGATCTTTTGAAAGAAGGTGCTCTTATGAATCCTTGTTCTTCTTCAGGCCTATCTTTTTGTTGTTGACTTAGAAATCTGAATCTTCTCGGTGGAGGAGTGCCCCTGTAATCTTCCTTGTACATCTTTCTATCCCCTTTGATTGTTTCTACATAGCTTTTTGGATTTGTTTCTTGATCTATTGTTTTGGAGCTTGATCCCTTTTCCATCTGATTGTATCCAAGTCCAGACTTGTCAAGATGAGAGTTTTGACTGTTGATAATGTCATCCAGAACTTTTGAGCTATTCTGAATATTTTTCTTTTGAATATCCTTTCTTAGTGTGACAATATATTCTTCCAACTTTCCAATGATCTTGTCCTTTTCTTCTAGTTGTTCTTCGAGTGCTTCTTCAATTCTTTTATCTTCTTCCACTTTAACCTTCAATCTTATGATCATTTGTTCTAGTTTTCGAGCATCCTTTTTCTTGTGTAGTTTTGCTTGTAGTTTCTTGTTTTTCTTCTTTTCTCTTCTGATAACTTCTATGGCACACATTAATTCTTCTTGATAGTCAACTTCTACCTCTTCAATTTCATCTTTGACTTCTTCATATCCTTCTTCAGCTTCTTCATATTCTTCTTCGAAGTCTTCTTTGTCAGAATAATTTACTACCATGAATAGAACTCTTCTTGTCTCACTGTCACTGATTTCATCTTCATCTGATGATGAGATGTATTCTTTGATGCATAAGATTTTCTTGAAATCTTTCTTTGTAGTCCTTTTTCCTTTATATTTGTGTTTTCCTTTTGAGTAACCTTCATCATTTCTCTTTTTCTTATGAGGACATTTGTGAGAAAAATGACCAATACCATCACAATTAAAACAAGTTAAAGGAAGCTTACCTCTATACCTACCATTCGTTCCCTTGTTCAGTATTTTGACAAAGTTGGCCACTTCTTCATCATATTTTGAGACGTCGTTGTTGTTGCTATACTCTTCTTGTTCCTTTTTCTTTTTCTTTCATCTTTTGGATTCTTTGAAGGCTGTGTATTTTACATTTGGATTTTCTTGTTAAGTTCTCATTCCATATGTTGTGAAGATTCCATGTTGTTCATTCATGCTTATTGAGTTGAGATCCGATATTTATTCTAGTGTTGATATCTTAGGGTTGAATCTCATAGAAAGAGATCTTAGTACCTTTTGAACAATTACAGATTCTTCAATTTCTTCTCCCAATCCTATGATTGCATTCACTGTTTCGTCAACTCTTAAGAAGTAGGCTGCAATATTCTCATCTTCCTTCATTTTTAGTTGTTTGAACTGACCTCTGTAAATTTGAAGTTTTGTTTCTTTGACTTTTGTATCTCCTTCATAAATATTTCAAAGCTTGTCCCAAATATCTTTGGCAGATTTACAATGTGCAACTTTGGTGAATATTGTTTCACTGAGACCATTCAAAAGTGCATTTGTAGCTCTGGAATTATTCTGACCAAGTTTCACTTCTTTGTCATTTGTTGGTGGAATTGCTGGTACTATGTATCCATCTACAATTGATTGTCAAATTTCAAACCCCTATGCTTGTATATATGTCTTCATCCTTATGCTCCAAAAAGCATACTTCTGTCTATCAAAGTGTGGTATTCCATTTTTATATGAGTTGGTACTCTCCATGATCTACCTTTCAATGGTTAAACTGATTTCTGAAGGAACCTGCCCTGATTCCAATTGTTGGATTACTGAGAGGGGGGGTGAATCAGTAATAGCGTAATTATAATCCTTTTTCTCCAAATAATCCAAGTGTTATATCAATGTAGAATTATTATCCAATAATAAGAAATAATAAATGAACAATCACACACATACATAGTACATTGGTGTTTTACGTGGAAACCCAAATTGGGAAAAAGCCACATAATGCTTTATCTTATATGTCTTGAAGAATTACATTCATTGGAAGCACCAACTTCCTTTGTTTTCCAGCTGCAACTAGAAGGAGGCTCCAACCCCCTAGCTTCTCAGGCTACAACCCGAGGGAATCTCCAACTCCCCAATTATATGGCTACAACCAGAAGGAGGCTACACCCCCTATGTTATTCGGCTACAACCAGAAGGTGGCTACAACCACCTGTCCTTGCCCTGTCCAACCGCCCTGAAGTAGAAGTAGAATGATGGAACCACTGTCACACTATCACTGTGAGATATGTTGTTTTAAACATGTACCAATAAACCTAAACCATGCATCAACCATACATAAACCTGTAGCTCAACCTGTAATCAACATGTACCATAAACATGTGCATCAACCATGCACCAACTTGTACCAAACAATTTGTAATCAACCTGTACCATAAACAAGTGAAACCAACCATGTACTGAGTATGTACCAATCATGTGTCAAGTACTTATCAACTATGACTCATCAATATGTACCAACATCATCAACTATACACCTCATGTATGTGCCAACTCATCAACTACTTGTCTCAACCATCTACCCAACATGTACCTCAACCAAAAGCCCTCATCAATTTCATCATCCAAATATGATTTGTAACTCTGTAAGAGAACTGGTTTATATGATCACATACCTACAAAACTTCCTTAACTTTAACAACAAGAGACTAGCATTTTCATCAAACATTTCTTTAGTCTCACAAGACTAGTTTTGGATTAGTCAACAACCCTAACTTGAAATAATCATAACTTTGTACCTGTAATGAATAAAGCTCTAAAATTGATATAAAATTTTCTTCAATGTGTTTTGTGCAATTCCTCCAGGTGTCACTACTTGGAACCTCTCAAAAAAGGAGTTATGGAAAAAATGGCACACCTTGCTGAATTTTAGCTTATTCTAGAGAGAGACCTTGTAGAGAGTGCCCCGCACTGAATATTTGTTGAATTGATATGAAACTGTTAAAAAGAATATAAAATACTATACTCTAACCAAAACATTTTTTTTTATTTAATTTGGATCAGTTATGAATAAGTTACGATGTTTTTACCCGAAACACTTGTTTTTGACTAGTTTCAGGACTAGCCACAAACCCTATTTTCCATGCAGTGTAAATCCAAAAATAAAATGACCCACAAGATGATTTTTTTACCACAGATACTTGGATATGTTTCCTCAATGGAATAGAAATATCATGGTCTGAATCAATATATAAAAAAAATTATTGCGAAAATGGTGAGATGACCTGAAAAAACATACCTTAGAAAGCATCATCAAAATAATTTATCCTTCCTTGAATTCCAGCCTTCTTTTCTTCACTTTCCTCAAAAATTTGGCTTAGATATCCTTTGGTTACCTCACACACATATATTTATTCAATATTCTCAAGTGTGTCTTAAATGAGAGACCCTTTCCTCTTATTTATACTCTCCAAGTAGCTTCCTTAAAAACATCTTCTAGGTCACTTTGCCCACTTTCCTTATTTTAGGGTTAACCCACTTCTAATTTCTCCATTAAATTTATTATTGAATTAATTTATTTTGTATTCACTTTGAAT
>JASDQU010360833.1:0-11782 GCA_032191745.1 Picea mariana | reverse complement strand
CTGAGCCAACTTTGATGAGCTCCAAAGGAATTCTCGGTTCAATCAAGGGCTAATAACTCAACATACTGAATTAATAAAATAGTTGCAAGCAAAATTGGAGTTGATCGAAAGTACCTCAGTGGATATTTTGGCTCTCCAGACCCAAGCAATTGAAATAAATGAAAAACTTGAAAATGCACAACAAGATCTTTTTATGAAGGTAGAAGTCGTCCAGAAGTGCTACCAAATGGTCGACCTTTCTTTGAAAGACATTTATATCAAGGAGAGAGAAGCTCGTTCAAATCGAGCTAAGTTTCAAGAGGCCATGTTATTGATATAAAGGGATGATGCCTCAAATGTACATCGACTCTCTTTGTCAGAACAAATAGGAGGTGATATAGTTCTGAAGGCTTGGGAAACAAATTTGATAGAAGGCAAGAGACTTTCTAGAGTTGTAACTGAAGCTTGTCTAGAAGCATTGACAATACTAGATAAAGGGATAATTGATTTCGAAGGGTATGCTATTTCTAAAGCCGTAGGTCAAATAGACATAGCAAAGAATTGATATAATTCTAGAACAAGCAAAGAGGAAGCTCTGACGACCATCCGAAATATGAAACAGATTGATCTTCTCCGGATAAACAAATGGATAGTGAACCCAAGCTTGTAGCTACAGGCCACTTCTCAAAAAGCTGAAAGGATACACAAAAATCTATGTCAAATAGAAAGAAAGTTATACACTTTTGAGACCAATCAAGCAATTGAGCCTTCAGGGCTGGCAGTTAAATTAGTAAGTAGGTGTATCCAATGCATTGAATATGAAAAGGCAAGCACATCTAGAAACAAGTAGGGGGTGCTATTACACAATTGGGTATCAGTGAGAGGAGAAATGGAAACAGAGCTATGATGACCAGGATGCTGTGTCAAAACATCAAGAAGATCAAAAGCCAGAAAGGTTTCAGCCCGCAGACGAAAAGACTACGAACAAAGCTCACCGTTCTCTATGCCCTATTTTCTCATTTATGATATTTACCATTTTTAATTATGAGAAGTCCAACTGTTTTGAGTTGATACCATTTTGTATAAATACATAGATTGAAGACTTATTACATTCTACTTCTTGTCGATTGGAACAGAGAAAACTCATCCTTATTGAGTATTAATACAAGTGCAGACAAAGATTCCAAGTTTTGTTTAATATGGGTTATGTACTTCTTCTGTGTTTTCTATATCTAAGCATTTCTTTAAGTATTTCCTCGATAAATGTATGATTTCAATTTAGTACAACAACTACTATAATCGTATTGCATTAGTAATTTGTTAAGCAAGCAACTTTTCCTCTGTATTTACTGTGAGTAAATCAAGACCTGCAAGCTATGTGGATTATTGTATTTTACACTTTATTCAAGGTTACACTATCTATTTTCTTCTACCGCAACATGGTGAGATTCTTTAGTAATTGATGTCTTGATTTGTTTTACAATTTTCTATTTTATTTCATACCATTCGATATTTCAATTTCGACTCAGACACAAAATACGGCCTCTGTGCTGCCACATTGTTAATTTCATTTAAGGATTTTTTCTCATATAACTAAGGTAGAAAAATAACTTTTAAAAAAACACTCTCATAACTTTCCTGATGCCCGACATTATCATTTGAGCCTTAAGTTTAATCTCAGGACCAATAAGAAGTCAAGGATTCCTTTTCTCCCAGGTTGAAGGTTATATTTGTAGAATTCTAGATGAAAAGAGTCCCAAGAGACTCACCAAGCCTTAGACTCCAATTTAGGGTTTTCAAAAGTCCCCACCTAGGCTTCTTCTTTTACCATAACATTATCAATTGTTGGTAGTGGAAATAGGGTCAAGGACACAAGACTTTTAATGGCTAAAAGATTGGGCATAAATTCATCAATGGACTCCAAACCTTTTGTTTCTACCTCCAACCCCCAAGTTCCAAAAACTATTTTTTTCAAAGATTTCATTTTATGAGGGGAAGGAAATTGAGACTACTTACCCATGAGGGGTCTGGAGTCCTTATTGTCACTAAAAACATCTAAGCTCTATTCATTGTGGTGACCTGAGGTCAAAGGCTGTTGTATTGGTGCCACTAGCTTGTTCAAGGTACCTTCTATTTGCCTATTTTCCTTTATAACATATGTCCTTGTATTTTTTAAAGGTGGTTATGGGAAATTCCACTCACAATACTTGTGGTTTCTCTTATGAGGACGACCTTCCTTTGACTAGGTTAATTATAGTCCACTTCCAGGTGCCAATGGATATGGAATTGCCCACATCTAAAGGGTATGCCTTTTTAATCAAAAGTTATCTAAAACTGGTCTTCGCCCTTTTATATAACCAATCCATCAACCAATTCTTTACTGGATTCAAAACCCACCAATATTCTTGCCATTTGAAGTATCTGATGTCTTAGAAAGATAAACTTTCTTCCTAAAATGTACTGAGGGAGTTTCTTATTTCTTCAAACATATCCTCCGACCACAATACAAGTGGTAACCCTGGTATTTAGACCCATATTAGAATAATGTCAAATTAGGCTTGTTATCGCACAAGTTGTAGGTTTGGAAAAGCCTGACCTGACCACAAAGCAAGTGCTACAACTTGGGAATCCTACACCCAATGTCACCTCAATGTAGGTCCCACACTTCAAGGGTGACTAGGGCACTCTAGGGAGGCGATCTCGGTGACCCTAGGGGAGATGAGATGGAGATGGAGGGAAGTACAAGTGAAACCCCTAGAGGTAAAGTCTAAGTGGAGTGAAAAGTGTGGAATGAAGTCTTGGGAAGTTCCAAGGGTTGCCAAGTATGTTGAGTAACCTGCAAATGATGAATTACCTACCCGAGACACAAGAAAATACACTTGCAATGATGTATGTTAGTTGAATCAACAAGTTAAGCTTGTTTTCCCTATTTTGCAGCCATATATAACAATATATATCAGCAAGAATATAGTACTATAATTTGCTCAATAAATGCTAGAGATCAAGTAGAAAATGCAAGAGAAAGACTAGTAAATGACTAGCTAAACTCAAGATGAAAAACCAATATTCTAGCNTGTATCAACATTATGTATGTAACATTCAATGTATTACAATAATAAAATCAGCCACTGAAATCCCCTCAAACTTTTTTAAAAAGTGCGATGGGCCAAGGAGAATAAGTGTGCAAGCGTTGAGCAAAATCCAATGGTTGATAAGAGAGTTATTCAAGTAAATAAGTTAGGGTTTCTACAACCCTAATGGCTAAAGATGTAATTCTATAATAGCAACAAGAAGTAGTGGGATAAAGGGGACACCCTAGTAGGGGAAAGCTCCTCTCAATGAGGCAAACCAACTTCAAGCAAGAAACCTTTCAAAAGATCAAAATTTGTGTTTCCCAAGGCAACGATTATATATCTGCAATGACAAAAGTATGACTAGTGCCTTTACTATTGGGTTAATGGAGTCAAACAAACAAAGATCTAGAGAAGCTACCTCCTTGGGGGTGTAAGCCCTTTTACTTCCCAAGGCAAGTTTCTCTAGCTAGGGTTTAAGCTAAGAGGGTGTATGCCCTTATACTTTTCTTAGCAAACCCTTGTATAATCAATGAGATGAATCTTAAAATGATGAAGACTATGGTGGGGGCATATGCCCTTATACTTCCCACCTAGCTCCTAGCATAACAAATCCTTGACTTGAAAAAATGATAGCATAATAGTAAAAGACCATACCAAGATCAAGAGAGATGCCAAGATAATCCACCATAAGAGAAAAAGACAAGCCTTCCAAGGCTATGGCTAGACTTACACCAAATATTCATCAATATATAGCAATAAGCAAGAGCTAAAAGAGACAATATTTCCAAAGATAGCGAAAATTTCAGACCAAAACTTCTCACAATGAGGGAGAGTTATGTTAAAATGAGATCTTATGATCTCTTATTTATACAAAATGTCACCAAGGTGACTTTTCCATAATTTAAGGAGTAAACCACAAGAGTAGGGGTCAACCACCCTAATATTTCCCCCTTAACAAAGTAATATTAAACAATTCATTTAAAATTTCAGTTTTTGCATAAATAAAACCCTAATTCACATGGAGGTCACCCCTTTAGGGGACGTTTTGGCACTAGGAGAAGGTCCTTGGTGATGTAGGAGGGTAGTAAGGATTCCCAAATCCACGTGTCAAGAGCCCAAATTTCTTCCTTCATGGTCAAAGCCTCAAAACGTCCAAGTGCCAAAGCGTATCATCTCACCACGATGCCGTAGCCGCCCACACATGACATCATGCTAAAAGAGAGTATGTTTTTCCCCTCCTAGGCAAATCGTTTGGCAAGTGAGGGGTGGGTTATGTCATCCAAGTCATCATCAAGGACTTCCAAGTCTTATATTTCTCATCTGGCAAGTGGGCCCATGAAATCCAACCTATGGGCTTGTAGCTCCATAGAAGCCCGAGCTAGGCTTGTTCTCCCAAAACTATCCACCAACTAGGTAGACCTGCAATGCTCATCGTAGAGTGCATGAGAATTGCAGTATATCTTGGTAGACCTGTTCCTGCAAGGAAACATCAAACTATCAAGTGTGGGATGGCCTACTCATCCTTGTTCTCATATGATGATAATCAAAACCCACTAAACTAGAAAAAGAAAATTTTGACATTTTTTTCAAAAAATTATAAGCTAAGCATGAAATCAATAGTGCAAGTAGAGAAAAATGAAGATGAAATGCATATAAACTAGTATGAGCAATCAATATGCAATTTCAGGGAATACAAATTACTTACCTGGGGTGCGGGCCCTGAAGAAGCCATGTGCCACCCTGGAAATAATGTTTGAGGAGAGATATATTTACTGGTAGTGGAATCCTCCTCCCTTCTATTGTGGATAAGTAGAAAGAATCTGCTCCAGACACTTCCTTTATTTTGTAGGGACCTAGCCAAAGACTGTCAAACTTTTGATGCATTCCTGGTTTTTCTCTTCTTTTGTCCCACAGTTGAACTTGATCCCCTTCCTTGAAGTCTCTTTTTCTCGCCTTTCGATCAAAAGTTCCTGTTACTTTTTCTTGATTCCTTGCCATTTGATTGAAGACCATTCTTTGAGTCTCATCCAATAATACAAGCTGATCGATTCGCCCATGTAATGCTTCCTTATCTGTACTGAATTGTTGGTCTATTTGTAGCGCTGGAATTTGGAGATTTATAGGCAAGCGAGCCTCAAATCCGTTCACCAACTCAAAAGGAGTCTTTCTGGTGAAAGTATTGGTGGTTGTGCGGTCGGCCCACAAGGTATACTTGATCTTGCTGTCCCAACTCTTTTTGTTCTCCCCAACAATCTTTTTCACAATGTTCATGATGTTTTTGTTGCTTGATTCTGCCAATTCATTCCCTTGAGGATACTAATTCAAAGAGTGTTATAAAACAATCCAATGCTTGAAACAAAACTGAATGAGTGCCATTGAGCTAAAGTCTTTGGTGTTGTCGGTGGTTATCTTAGCAGGGACACCAAATCTAGTAATAATATTTTTCTCAAGGAATTTCATCTCGACTTATTATGTGGATTTCTTGGTTGGGATAGCTTCCACCCATCTGGTGAAGTAATTAGTGGCGGTCAAAATCCATCAGTATCCGTTACTATAATTGTCTTTGAATTCACCAATGAAATCCAATCCCCATTGTTGAAAGGGTGCTTCTATGATGATTGGTTTAAGGGGAAGGGAAGGGAGGCACTGCTTGTTGACAAAAAATTGACATGGTTGAAAAGCTCTAACATATTGATGTGTGTCAAAGAATATAGTAGGCCAATAGTAGCTTACTCTTAAAATATTATGGGTCATGGTGCATGCTTCAAAATGGCCTCAACAATGTCTTTCATGAAGTTATGTGACTAAATTATCAACTTCTTCTTTATCAACACATCTAAGGATTACCCCATCTGGGTTCCTCCACCCGAGACCATCTTTTGTTAGGAAATACTTCATAGCTTTGAGTCCGAGGGATCTCCTTTTATGTTCCACCAAATGATAAGGGCATGTGAGGTTTTTAAAGTAATAAATGATGTCCGAATAACATTCATTATTTTTAATCTCACTTACGACGATGTTGACTTGCTCCTTCTTTCCTACCTCAATGGCCTCTTGATTGCTTTTTGTCATCATTTTTTCCATCCCTTGTCCTTTAATTATCTTAGTTGTCTTAATTTCCAAATCATATTCTTGTATTTGTGACACCCACTTTCCTCTTTATCCAAGGCAATCTTGTTGTGATAGAACATTATTTACAATGGGGTAGGGGAAAAAGGCCTTGATCTTGTTGTATCCCACATAGGTTCGAAAGTGTTTGGGAGACTTGACTAGAGCGTAAACTTGTTTTCCCGTGATGGTGTAATTTAGTTTCTAGTCCCTAAGATTATTTCTTATGAAAGCTATTCGATGTTCGTCCCCTTTATCATTCTTTTGTAAAAACACACCTGCAATGGTATCTTTCGAAGCAAAATAAAAAATGATGAAGTCCCTGGAAAGTTCGAGCTAACTAAGATCGGTGCGACAATTATTGCCTCCTTAATATGTTCGAAAGATAGCCTACCTTCACTTTCCCACTCAAAATGGGCATCCTTTTTTAGTAACTTGTTAAGGGGTTTAACAATTTCGATGAAGTTTGGGATGAATCTCTTTATAAATTTAATCTGGTCGAAGAAGGATTGCAAGGATTTCTTGTCCTTAGGGAGAGAGATTTTCTTGATGGCTTCAACCCTGGAAGGATCTATCATGATTGCATATTTAGAAATGATGTGTCCCAGTAACTTACCCTTGTCATCACCAAAAATTGATTTCTTAGGGTTGAGAGAAATGCCATATTTCCTACATCTCCGGAATATAGTTCTTAAGTGTTGAATGTGTTGTTCCTTCTTTTTAGAAATGGTGGTTAGATCATCTTGATATATCTTTATGAGATTTCTGATTAGATCTCTGAAAGCATATTCCATGTCTCACTAAAAAGTAGCCCTTGTGTTGGTGAGTTCAAAAGGCATTCGTAAATACTTATAGGTTCCCCAAGGGGTGGTAAAAGCAGTTTTGAGTTGGTCATCCTCCTTTACCAAAAATTGATTATACCCCGAGAAACCATCAAGCATGGATATCGTATCTGTACCGGTTACCCTTTGCAAAAGATATTGCATGTTCGGTAAGGGATAATTGTCCTTGAGTGAAGCTTGGTTTAAGTTTCTGAAGTCTACACATATCCTGATTTCACCAGTCTTCTTCCTTACAATAACTGGATTAGACATCCACAATGAATATCTAATCGCTTCAATTATTCCTGCCTCAACCATCTTTTTTAACTCTTTCTGTACTTGTGGGGAAACCTTTGGGTTCATCTATCTGAGATCTTGTCTGAAAGGCTTCATACCATCAATGCGGGGAATGGTGTGTTGTATAACGTCTTCCCGATAAGCCTTTAGATCTTCATAAGAACAAGTGAAGATATCCTTAAACTCTCTTATAAGTGTAGTCAAGTTTTCCCTCTCATCAATCGTTGTTCCTTTACCAAATTTTATTAACTTTGGGGATTCCTCGGTTCCAATGTTGCATTCAATAATCTCGTCACTGATTTTGTTTGAAGGTTTCCCTTTATACATATCATTTTAGTCAAATAGGTTTTCTAAAGGAACAATTCCTTTGGGTAGGGGCCTGTCGGATACATCGATGATCTTGATGCTTTCCTTCTCAGCCAATACGTTTATTTGGGTTTTAGAGAATTCTCTCTTATTCTGTAGAAAGCAGAGAACTTGACTGTCATTTTCAAAAACTTGCCAATGTTCCAAGTTGTCAGGTAATGAAGGTTTGAAGTTGACTTCCACCTTGTAGAAACTGATTTCTTTGGAAAGCTGTAAGTTTGAAGCGGAAACATCAAGACTATCTGCCAAGTGATTTTCATCCCTAGGGATCTCAATGGAAAAATTGTCAAACATTTTTATGGCATCCCAGACAACATCTCTATATTGTTTTAACCTTGGGTTTTTTGCAGCAAACTTTCTATTGACTTGTGAAACAATTAGGTCGAAATCCCCTTTTATATGCAGGTTCTTGATGTTCATATCGATGGCCAGGTTGATGCCCAGGGTGAGGGCTTTGTACTCAACAATGTTATTTGTGCATTCAAACTCAATTGTGTATAAAAAAGGGTAGTCTAGTTATCTGGAGACCTTAAGACTATTGTTTCACCTGAGCCCGTAATTGAGTGTGCACCATCAAAATACATGCCCCAAGACCCCTCTTTTATTTCTTCATCTATGAAAGGGGAATCCACCAAAATACACATGCTGTCTATTTCTTCTTCAAGAACTTGATGGTTTACATTGTCATGACCCACAATATTTTTAGTTTTGGTACTGTCTTGGAGAGACACTTTCTCTTTACCTTTGTTGATATCACACCTCGTTTTGTCCAAAGGTTCTGCAAATATTTGCTGAAAGTATTGTGAGAATTTTACTTTGGCCAGCTCTGTGGCTTGCTTCTTTTCTAATTCCAATATATCACTTGGTTGGCAAGGTGTTTTTTCTAATGTTGTCTCTCTCTCTTCTTCTAAAAGGTTGATCATGAGACAAGTTGCCCTTTCAACTGCTTTCTCTCGTTCCTCCTGTAGGTAAATTCTGACATATGAGGGAAGTTCTTGTGAAACAAAGTCATCAATATGATTAATCTGAAGAGTCCCCTTGGGGTTCTCTCCTCCTTGTATGAGAGAAGTAGCCAAGTTTTATTCTATTTCACATGATCTCTCCTTAGATTTAAACAAAGTAGTAGGATGTTCCCTAACCAAGCCCCGATGTGGATCTTTCATAGTTGATATATATAGATTGAGAATGGCAGCTTGAGGAGGTTTCAAATACCAGGGAAAACATATTATGAGGGTGTTAAAACTATCATTGTAATCCCTTATATATTCCCATGTTTTCTTTTGCAGTTGTGGAGTTGATTACACAAGGATTGGTAATCTCTCTTTTTATCAATTTTTTTGGTGAAAAGTTCTTGAAAGAAGTTCCAATTTGTGATTGTACCTGGGGGAATGTTGTCAAACCAATCCTCGGCCTTCCCAAAAAAAGTGTAAGAGAAAAGTTTCATCAAGATATCATCATGTTGGTCATAGGATTCTAAACTACGCAGGAAAATATACAAGTGATCTTTTGGTTTAATAAGGTCCTCCCCTGAAAATATGGGTAACCATTCTTTGAAGCCCATTGGGAGCTTATGAGGGGATCCATGGATATTTGTTATGTCCAAAGGTCTGTGTGCCTCTTTGTTTTGCAGGCTCCAAGTAACACTTGGCGAGGTGGGTATGGGTGAAGGCAAAGGTGTGGAAATACCAAGTGAGGATGGAGGGCTAGGAGAGGTAGAGGAGCAGTTATGAAGGACGAGGGACTAGGCCCTTTGGGTGGTTCTTTAAAACCATTGGAGGGTTTGTGTTGATTAAGGTTGGTTGTCATTGATGTCAAGCCTTGAAGAAAGCCCTGTAGCACAAAGGTTGGGTAACGGACCCAAGATTTTTTGATGTAAAGATGACTCATTATTGTCTTTTCATGGTTGATAATAAGTAGAAATGGATGAACTCCAAAGTGGTCCCCTTATGGTGAAAGCCATCACGGGAAGACGCTTTGCGGATTGAGTTATCCTAGAAGTATGGTTAGAGAACCCATGCTTATTTGTGGAATAATGAGATGAAAGCCAGTGGATTTTTCAGTGAAACTATCCTATATGGATATTGCTTGTCATGCCATTTCCAATGGTATGTGGAACTTCACATAACTCCTCACGATTAGAGAGTTATGGCCATGAGAAGTTGGAGAACCCAGGTTTGGGTAATGGACCCAAGTTTGTTTGATGGATAACTATATGAATTTTGATATATTTTCAGGTAATACTATTCTATATGGATAGTACATGTCATTCCATTTCTGGTGGTATGTGGAACGTCACATAACTCCTCACGGTTTGAGAGTTATGGCCTTACGAGGTTGGAGGACCCTCATATGTCATCTAGAAGCCCCAAAAGGTCAAAGTAGTCAAAGTGGTTTAAGAGATTTTAAAAGGTAAATAATAAAGTGAAGTGATGAGAGTACTATAATTCAAAGTGAATACAAAATAAATTAATTCAATAATAAATTTAATGGAGAAATTAGAAGTGGGTTAACCCTAAAATAAGGAAAGTGGGCAAAGTGACCTAGAAGATGTTTTTAAGGAAGCTACTTGGAGAGTATAAATAAGAGGCAAGAATCTCTCATTTAAGAAACACTTGAGAATATTGAATACCTATAGGTGTCTGAGGTGACCAAAGGATATATAAGCTGAATTTTTGACGAAAGTGAAGAAAAGAAGGCCGAAATTCAAGGAAGGATAAATTCTTTTGATGATGCTTTCTAAGGTATGTTTTTTTTAGGTCATCTCACCATTTTAGCAATAATTTTTTTTATAGAATGATTCAGACTGTGAAATTTCTATTCCATTAAGGAAACATATCCAAGTATCTATGGTAAAAAATTCAGCTTGTGGGTCGTTGTATTTTTGGAGTTACACTTCGTGGAAAATAGGGTTTGTGGCTAGTCTCGAAACTAGTCAAAAACAGGGGTTTCAGGTAAAAACGTCATAACTTCTTCATAACAAATCCAAATTCAGTAAGAAAAGATGTGTTGGTTAGAGTACAGTTTGTAGTATTCCGTGTAACCATTTAAGATCAATTCAACAAATATTTCGTGCGGGGAACACTTTACAAGGTTGCTCTCTAGAATAAACCAGAATTCAACAAGGTGTGCCATTTTTGCCATAAATCGTTTTCTGAGAGGTTACAAGTAGTGACACCTGTAGGAATTGCATAAAACACACTGAAGAACATTGTGTATCAGTTTTAGATCTTTATTCATTACAGGTTGATTACAAATTGTTTGGTACAGGTTGGTTCATGGTTGATGCACTTGTTTATGGTACAGGTTGATTACAGGTTGAGGTACAGGTTGATGCATGGTTCAGGTTTATTTTTACATGTTTACAGTGGTATATCTCACAGTTATAGTGTGACAGTGGTTCCATCATTCTACATCTACTTCAGGGTGGTTGGACGGGGCAAAGACAGATGGTTGTAACCGGAGAACATAGGGGGTTGTAGCCTCCTTCTGGTTGTAGCCATAGCTTTGGGGAGTTGGAGCTTCCCTCAGGTTGTAGCCTGAGAAAATAGGGGGTTGGAGCCTCCTTCCATTTGCAGCTAGAAAACAAAGGAAGTTGGTGCTTCCAATGAATGTATTTCTTCAAGACATATAAGATAAAACATTTCGTGGTTTTCTCCCAATTTGGGTTTCCACGTAAAACAATGGTGTACTATGTATGTGTGTGATTGTTCATTTCTTATTGCTGATTATTGGATAATAATTCTACATTGATATAACACTTGGATTATTTGGAGAAAAAGGATTATAATTATGCTATTACTGTTCACCCCCCCCTTTCAGTAATCCAACAATTGGTATTAGAGCAGGTTCCTTCAGAAATCAGTTTAACCATTGAAAGGTAGATCATGAAGAGTACCAAATCATATAAAAATGGAATACCACACTTTTATGGACATAAGTATGCTTTTTGGAGCATAAGGATGAAGACATATATACAAGCACAGGGGTTTGAAATTTGGCAATCAATTGTAGATGGATACACAATACCAGCAGTTCCACCAACAAATGACAAAGCAGTGAAACTTGGTCAGAATAATTCCAAAGATACAAATGAACTTTTGAATGGTGTCATTGACACAGTGTTCACCAAAGTTGCAC
>JASDQU010360832.1:561-11783 GCA_032191745.1 Picea mariana | reverse complement strand
CATCTGTACTACCATCCATGAGTTGGAAACTATATCAGATAGATAGATTCTTGATGAGTTTGGATTTAAGCAAGAATGTTGTTGATCCAAACCTATACAATGTTGGTGACGAGAACTTGATCCTGATGACCTATTCAGAAATCATTGTTGTTAGATACAAGTAATCCTTTACCCTTAAAATCGAGATGAAGAATCCAAGTATGATGCACTACTTCTTGGGACAAGAAGTATGACAGAATGAAAAATCCACCGTGATGGATTTAAAGAAGAATATTGATGATGATTCAGAGGAGACTGATCCACAGCTGATTAGGTCACTAATGTATCTGGTTAACACCAGACTAAATTCATACAATGCAGTGAATGTGCCTAGTCATTTCATGAATCAACCAAGACAGACTCACTAGACAACAACAAAACATGTATTGAGATATATACAAGACACAGTTGGATATGGCCTGAGATATGCCTCTAGTGTGAAACTGAGTTTGCAGGATATACCGATTCAGATTGAGCAGAAAGTATAGTGGACCAAAAGAACACATCTAGTTGACATTCTACAATGAAGTTTGCCATGGTTTCTTGATACAGTAGAAAACGAAACTGTGGCCTTGAGTACCACAGAGGCAAAGTATATAAGCATCAAGTGTGTGAAGCAATGTAGCTTCACAAGCTTCTAACAGATTTACTTGACCATGAGGATGACCAAAAGCCGTGAGTAAAAGCTCCTTGAGAACAGAGTGTTTCCTGATGGATCAAAATACAATGAGATGAAACATCCTTATTTCATAGATAAGATGCAGAGGAAAATCGTACTCATGTAGTACCTTCCTACACATGAGCAAATTGCAGATATCTTCACCAAACTAACTTCGTGAAGAATGGCTCCCTAGTTGAGAGGGAGTGTTGATAACTCCAGACAAGACAAAATTTAAAATTCATCTGTGAGAGACTTGGCATGATAAATGATGCCTCCCTAACTGAGCGGGAGTGTTGATGAATGCAGCTATGGGAGACATCCTCCAGCTTACAAACCTATGAGATGTGGAACATAGCAGCTATGTGAAGCCTTTCTCGCAGCTTACAAACCTGAGAGAAATCCCCTATGAAGGGTTTGTGGTTCTTGCCTGGGACAGAGTCATGAACGTAAAGATGACCTCCTCCATGACGTGAGTGAGAAGAACTCCAGATGATTATCCGGATGAAAAGCAATCTGTTGAGTTGGACGTGCCTGTGGCTGAGCACAAGGTGAACGTGGGAAATCCCAAAAGTGTTGGGCACATCATCATGTGAACAGAAATGAAGATGATGTGATGGCCTCCTCTGAACAGCAAAGTTGACAAGAAGACTCCAGATTGGTGGCAGTGGGAAAGCAGATCCATAGAGTGGATGAGCACAGGTGAACATGTGAGGACATGGTTCATCTGTGTAATGCAGTGAATCAAAGTCATGGCATCCTTATGGATGTGCCCCTAGTGAATGAGCACTAGTGGGTGTATCAGAGCCTTTGCTATATATTGTTCAAGAGTCGGACCTACCTGTAACCCTAGTTATTATGTAAAAGGTATAGGTCGGCCCCACCTTAATGTGTATAATAATAAATGTAAAAGATAATTAATATTAATTATAATAATAATAATAATAAATTATATAGTGACTTAGAGAGGTTGGCCCTGTGGAGCCAATAGACGTCTTTGTTGAGTGGTTAAGTCTAATATAAGTAAGAGATGATTCTCCATTGTAGAATTATATCTTCCTTGTGAGTTTGGAAATTTTAGCAGACACTTCTACTTGGAAAAGTGGCGCACCTCTTTTGGGCGCTAGGGTTTCTAGGGCTTAAGCACCCTCTTGTATGCTAAGTCATTCTTGGTGGTGAAAGGTCTTTCTCTTGAAGAATATAGCACAGGATTTGGCTAGGTTTTACTCCCTTATTTGAGAAGGGTTTCCTAGGATATATCTTGTGTTCTTGTGCATAGTGTTTCTTCTTGTGATCTTGGTTGATGGAACATTCTTGTTTATGATTAAGACATGATGAAATTAAATGAACTACATGATTAACCTAGCTTATGAAAAATCAACACCTAGATGCATGTAAAAGGAAACATAATTGATTGTTCCATATGTTATCTATGATATCCCAGATCGGCTTGTATTTTTTTACTCTATCCTTGTATGGTGCTTTTATCTACTCTTTTCCTCAATTCATGGCCTCATAAATGCAACACAAGACCATTCACCAAATCAACACCTTAACAAGGGATGTGAAAATTGTCACAACCTTTGCAAATTTTCTTCTAAAACAAGTTCTCAAATACTTTATTTTTCTATAATTTCCCATCATGTTTGTGCCCCCACTAGAATGATTTCCATTCATCACTCAAAAACATGTTTTTCAAGTTTTATGCCTAGGAAAGGAGAGATTGCAACATGATAATGGTGGGCCTAACAAGCTCCCTACCCCTCTATTTTTCCTCATTATGGTCAATACCCATAAGTGGTTGAAGATGTATTTTGTAATGCTCTTGGCATAAACCAAAATATTCCTAACCCAATCCTCTTTTCATATATATTCAAGAATAAGGTCTATGTAGTGTGCAACACATGGATTCCAAACTACGGTTTTTGTTTACTCCCTCAAATCTTTACCAACAAGAACATAGTTAGAGGCATTATCTGTGATGATTTGAACAACATTGGGCACCCCACCTCCACAACAATCTCATCCAAAAGCCGAAATAACAAGCTTGCATCTTTCACCTATCAAATTCATCCATTGATCTCAAAACCATGTTTTTCATTACTCCATTTAACATGATGGTACATCCCATTTCGGTCCATGACTTTTTAAAACACTTCAACTAGTCATTTATGGGCACAACTTCTTTCTACATAAAATATCCCCTCAGGTCATGCATAGTAAACAATGGAATCCAACATAAATTAGTAATAAGGTGAGCATGAAGCATCAAAAGCGATATCGACATCTTACAACTATTTATCCATTTATTCAAATGTAGATTCCTTGTATTGCTTCTTTCAATGGTTATCTATGGTGCACTAAGAGGCACTTCTACATGTGGAGGTGAGAAAAAAACCTTATATGTTCTTCCTCTTTTGAGGAACTTCACATGTAACACTAGGTAAGTTTTCATGGATGAGAGGAACATAATAAAAGGGGCAGTTTCAAAAGGGTTAGAGGTAGAGCCTTTAGCACTAGGGTTGGCTTAGGATCCAATCTCTCTCCTTCTCCCTATTTCTTGCTCTATCTTTTTATGCTCGAGCTCGTCTTCTTTAAATTTATTAAGGTTTTGCATTTCCACTCTAATGGACCGAATCTCGACATAATCAAATGGGACAATTTGGCCTCTTAGTGCCTATGAATGCCCCACCATAATATGTGCATCTTAAAATATTTGCAAAAAACCTCCCTATCAATAACATCAGCATGGAACCATGGTAAATGCAAACAAATATGCAAATGCAAACCTTAGCTTAATTTTTTCGCAGTAAAACCAGAAATATATTTCAGATCTACAATTTTATGAGAAAAAAAAGGGTGGATTTTACCTGCCTTTGAATGGACACAAAAATCCAGTCAATAACTTCTCCAAGCTTGTAGATGGTACGTAGCACCATGGTAAATGCAAACAAATATGCAAATGCAAACCTTAGCTTAATTTTTTCGCAGTAAAACGAGAAATATATTTCAGATCTACAATTTTATGAGAAAAGAAAGGGGTGGATTTTACCTGCCTTTGAATGGACACAAAAATCCAGTCAATAACTTCTCCAAGCTTGTAAATGGTATGTAGCACTTGGATTTGGATGCCAAATCGAAAGTGAACACTGCAAGGAAAATTCCAACAAGCTCTAAGTATAAATTGCAACTCTTCAACGTAGCTCCACAAACACCAAATGCTCACAAATCCTCAATGAAAGTGATGTGAGGCAAATAGGGGAAAGCCATTGTATAATATTGTTGCAAGGTTTGAGGGGGGTGGGGGATTTTGGTATTTTTATTCTTATTTGTATTATTCTTTTTTCGTTGTAAGTAGACCCACATTGGTTCCATATCGAACCACATGGTTCGGTATGCAACCAATCACCAAACCAATTCAAGGGTCGGTTCATCATCCTTTAGGGTCAAACCAATCAATTTTGAATCCTAGTTTCATTGAATTTTAAAACATTTTCTCAAATTTTATTACCACTACAACTATTCCAATAACTCGGAACAGAAAATGGAAATAAAAAAACCTAAAACAAAGAAAAGAGTAGTACATGTACACCCAAGTTTGGGTTGCACTTGCATATCCAAGTAATGGAGCAAGGCTTTTGCAATACAAGGCAAGCACTTGCATATACAAGTAATGGAGCAAGGCTTTTGCAATATAAGGCAATAAGATTCAACAATAGTAATATAAAAAATGGAACAAAACCTGACTTAAGACTCAAGTCATTAATAAAGTCATTAGGACCGAAATATATAAGAGACATTTCTACAAATATAACATTATTATAAAACCTGAGCATCTACACGAAATAGCTCATCTACATAGAGGGCAGAGGATCTATATTGTCAATAGTACACTTAAAGATGTGTCAGCATAAACATTTTGGTCAAATTTATTTATATAAACAAGAAGGATAGTGACACCACCTCCAGTGGGTGTTATTACTTTCACTATGCTCGACACCCAAGCATCTCAACGTTCTTTAACCTCGCCTTAAATAGAGTCTAATACCTACTAAAGATGATGTGATTGTGACCAAAAATCTCCACTCATTTTTTATCATCATTCCTACTAAACTAATCAATCTCCTCCAACATTTATTGTCCTTTCTTGGACCCTCCCCCTTTTTCCTTGTTCTTTGTTAACCACCAGAGTCATTTTTGCATTCCCATCTGTGTTAATTTTAGTCTGCCCTATGTCCTAATCCATCCTAATCCACTCCATGTCTCATCTTGTTCACACTTAATTCCTCTATTCCCCTTCTGGTGTTCAGCTTTTAGCTCCTCTCTCTTTCATATCCCTTTGTTTTCATTTTTGTTTGTTTTCTCCAACTCTTGAACTTTCTTTCTTGAACTTCCTTCTTTCTTAGCTTTAGTTATTAACATTTGTGCCAATGTTCTTCCCTTTATCTTCATCCATATATTAAGCCACATTATTTTAATTCACAAATCATTTTAACTACTTCACCTTATTATTTTTTATGCCAGCTTTCCTCATACTTATATTAAGCCACATTAATTTAATTAACTAATATTTTTTATCACTTTTGAACATTTCAAGGTTCTTCATTAATGGGCTCTTTCGACTGAACATCCTTCAAAGTTTTCTATACGTGTGTATTGTATTTCTTCTTCAACAGCAGTTCTACCCTTTGTGCCCTAAACATGAGTGAAGAATTCACTTGAAAAACATGACATAAAATCTGTTCATATAATTAAACCAAACAATTCATGGACAAAAAATGATAAATTACACATTACAGATTTTTTTATCTCGATGATAAATTACAGTCCCTTGAAATAATTAACGATTTACTGTTTAATCAATGCAAAAAATGCATTATACATCACACTATTGGAAACTGATACTCTAAATTAAACATCTTATTGGAAACTGATACTCTAAATTAAACATCTTATTTATAACCGACAAAGGTGAAATTTATTTATCATTTTACATTGTTTACTGCCAATACAACACGTAAACATCTTATTTATAACCGATAAAGGTCAAATTTATTTATCAGTTTACATTGCTTAGTGCCAATGCAACAAGTCTAGTTTGACACCAATTAGTGTAAATAAATGAATTAAATAGCAAATCCAAACATGAGTAAATGGCATGGTACTGACTATCCCTCCTCAAAGTTTGGAGAACAAAAGATAGAACTTGCAACATGAATTAAACATCTTTGACCATTTTGTTGGAAGACCACGTGATTGTTCCCATTAAAACTCTTCATTATTTTCCCATTAAAACTCTTCATTACAAATAATGAGTATAATAAGAATCCCATGATGAAGTTATTAATATAAAGAGGAAAGTTCGTTACCAAACCTTTCATCATCCTATGAATTGATATTTATTCCACTCTCGGCACAATTTTTCTTGGCTTACAGCAATTTATGTTACAAAGATATCATGATAATTCACCAGATCACAACGGTGTCTATTCTTGTTAGTAATAAACCTTCATCATGCAGAAAGTAATTTACAACTTTGCCATTTCATTACATGTCCATGTACAATATTCTTCCTCCTTACTCCACACTAAGCAATCATTCGTGCACGAGTGTTTTAGATCAATTTCCAACAGTACCGAGATCAGAATGGGAAATAAAATCCAAACTAAAGGTGTTTTATTTCTCATTTCAGATCAAGGATGACAATAAACCATGCCACGTAAAAGCATGCACGAGGTTGAAGCAGCGTCCAACTTGAAAGGATGTTTTCCTTAAGGTCTGCTAACACATTAAGGAAGTGAAGTTGGGTTCATATTTCAAGGGAAAGGATGTTTTCCTAACTGGTTTAAGGAAAGAATATAAATGACCTGTGTACATAAGTAAGGATTATCATTCAATACTTTTACCACAGTTCAATCATAAAGGAGAACTCAACTTCTTGTAAGATTTGGGCAGTTTGGTTATGTTTCAATGTTTTATGCAGATCTCAAGCCACTAAATTCATCTTCTTTTTCATGGATAAGGTATACGAAAAGAATATGTAAAACCCAGTAAAATATTTTACAGAATTTGCGCTTTTAGTTCAGTCATAGACGACTAAATCTAACCTCCCATAGATATTTTTACATGAGACGTTATTTACGCAAAACTGAAGTTGTAAATTCAAAAGAAGGGAACACATTTAATGGAAAATATAATTGCCACAAAAAATATAGCCAAGTATTCTGTTCAAGGATGGCCACACATACGAACTATCATTGACGATTAAATTTTCAATCCTTGGTCCCTTTAACATAGTAGGGTGCAGTTTCTACACAAACATGTAAAAACAGGTACATGATTACAAGACATAATATGACGTTAATAGTTTTCACTAGAGCAAAGGTCATGGCTCATCAATAAATTTGAATGGGAACATTGTCAAGTCGTGAATCCAAGCACCTTAAATGGGGCTTCCACCTTTCTCTGAACAGGTACATCTTGCATTCCCAGTAGAATAACATTAGGAAGCAATAAGATTAAGAAGCACACCAAATTTCACAACTTAGTATATGCAGTAATATTGCATGACAAATCAACTTTAATAATCTGTTGTGCTGCAGCAAGAGATTTCATATACAGCTGGACTTCAGAGATATGGATTCACAGTCAATACCTCCATGTGGCAAAAGCAATATAGATGTTAACATCACTCTACAAACTTACAATATAAGTTATAGAATGCGAAGACAGACCCTTTTTTAGGAAGCATCAATAGTAGTACAATTACCTTGCACATGATGCCACCAGGAAAATTTACCACCTAAGAAAAAATCAGAGCTTAAAGAATGGTTTCCAAATGCTTGATGGATCATCTCAAGGACATATTCTTCTTCAGACTTAGTATCTCTTGTTCCTTGAGACGGTTCTGAAACCTTGCAAGTCGAGCCTGCAAGCTCACCAGACTAGCTGCTTTGCGTGAAAGCACAATACTTAGTTTGGACACATAGTCATCTATGAGGCTGCCTGGTTGCTCAACTTCTGTTAAAATTTTCATTTCCTGAAATCATAAAAGCAAAAAAATAATCTTTTCATATATATTCCTCGTAGACATTAATCTCCTACCAAAAAGATGACCTTTCATTAGTAGATACATCATACATCTAAATATTCTGCCAAGAAAATGAGCTTCATCGGATTCGTTTCTTGAAAATTGAATAATATTTAAATGCACCTAAAACCTTAAATGTCATCAACATGCTTTTTTCAATGTTATCCATAAGAATACAATGCCAGTCAATTGACCACATACATTAATTAATCAATGGACATATTACAAAATAAATTACTTAGTTTACATCCACTCCAAACAATTCCATTAGAACTGACTCTGGCTACAGTCAGCAACTGATTAATTAGAGTAAAACAGAGTAAATTTACTTTGTCGACTTAAGGAGGAAAGGTGAAGGCACCTTCGTGAAGATTATGAACAGAATGGAAATACAACAAACGTTTAACAAACACACCACTTTGAAAGGCTAGATAAACTATAACATAGTTTGAAAGCAATGCACCTTTCAAGATCCTACCTCCCACCACAATCTATAAAAATTCATGTTATTAAATCATAACAAATCCCACTAAAACAAAGCTAGTACAAGCCTAATCTTAAAATAGATACAATTATACTTAAAATTTATTGAGGCACATTTAACAAACTCTAACAGACGCCCTTTGACCAATTTTAGACCATTATACCATCCACTGGAAAATGGCCCTTAGGAGTCTCGATGTGGCAAGTACAAATTCTGCTTTGAAAGCTAGAGCACCAAATACATTCTTACTACAAAAAAGACCCCAGATTATGGCACACAAAAAAAGGCCACCCTAGAAAGAGAAACCTTTAAAAGTAGGCATAAGAGCAACTGCAAAATCCATGGCACAACCATTAGAATTCACAGTTGAAATTGATTGGAGATCCTTTTGGGGATACCTATTGTGCTGTTAAGCCCCTGCATTCTTTGGATAGAACTCCCGACCATTGAGAAAATTAAATAGGGATCAGCCTAAGTCACATGACACCGGGATAGACGTACACACAGGACACTTAGAGCCTCCAACACAGGGGTTCGGTGTATATATATATAGATATGACTTTCAAAAATATTAAAATTACAGAAATGAAATATAGACATACATACGTAAATTTTTTGAACATTTAGTAAATAAAAATAAATCAATCATATTCTTACACATCCACATTTTTTTTTAAATTTCAAAATTTTTTGGTGTCCTGAGAGTCTGACATATTGGGACATGTGATGACAGTGTCGGACATGCATGGGACACGTGTTTCATGCACGTTGAATGTGATGGCATCATATGTCATGCTTATCCATGTGTCTGGCACATGGACACACAACACATAGGGCTAGGAGGACATGTCTTGTTTCCTAAATGTCAACATGGGGGTACGTGTGGTTAATCTCCCTGTAAGAATAGTACTAATAAAATCTGTTCTCTCCTCTCTCCCAAAATAACTCTGTTCTGTGTTATCTGCACCCTAAGGGGTGATCAAATAAATAGAAAAATCGATGAGAATCTTCCTGTGGCAAGAAAGGAAATCTGACACCAGGACATTCGCTTTGATGAGCTGGCCAAAATCCTGGTGCCTATTAGCAAAAGATGATTGGGAATACAAAACCTAGGGATTATGAATTTATCTCTTAGATCGAAAATTCTTTGGAAATTGGTTACTGACGAGGAGGCCTGGTTGAAGAATGTGATCCACAAAAGTATTTTACTGGGATGAAAGATATGAGAAGCTGCTTAGATTCTGAACGGCAGCAGGGAGAGGACTCTCCTATTTAGAAACAGATGAGGTAGCTCCTTCAGTATCATCAATTGTTCGGTTATTGGCTAGCTGGAGGAAGCAGGGATATTCAGATAAGGGACCATTAAGGCTGCCAGGCAAGAGAGGATTATTGCTGACAGTCTCCATCAGTGATTTTCACCATAGCAACTGAACTGTTTAACTGGCATCTCTTGATCCGAAATGGATCCAAAATATTAACACCTCCGAACTTTGTAATGAAAATTAATTTTTTGCAAACTCTGAAGTCAGCAATCAACTCGAAGTTCAAGGACCAAAAGGCCTCAAGAAAGTGAAAGGAGTCACTCTAGTGATTGACAATCCAAGGCAGCTCTCTATAATAGAGAATGCTGCTTGATGAAAACAACCAAGAGAGATGGAAGAGAATTGAAGCTTGGAAAAAAGAAGGGAAGTAGCGAAAAAAGAGGGCTCGAAGGGGCAATCTGCTTGAAGATCGGAGGACGAAGGAGATATCGAACCTGTCCACACATGAGCAGAAGATTCCCCGTGAGCCTGTCAACCCTTTAGCTTTAAAAGTGTCCCAGTAAGTCAGTTCTGCGTGACCAGTATGCTGCTTTTGCAATCCTTCGATAGTTTAGCATGATGCAAGTTGCAAGAAAACAAAATAGGGAGGTGGGGAGAATTTCTCCTTCCACTTCCATGGATACATCAGGCAATTTTAGTAGAGGGAAGAGACAGGGTGGGTGTGTTTACACCCCTCACTAAGGAACAATGGTGGGAGCACACAACCCTATGAAGATGACAAGAAAGTTTGCCCATGATTACATCGTGGCATGACCATGATGAGACATTTGAGACCTAAAGAAGAGACATCCATAACCAATTATGGTATCCATATTGTTCCATCCAATAAGGTGTGTCAGATAACTTACCCAGATCGTGATCGGTCTTTCCCCCACATCAACTACGCAGCACCTAAATCTTCCCAGATGGAGCTCCAACCCCATTTCGACAGCAGCAGGTTTTCTGAGGGGACTTGTCCCCATAGATCTAGAATGTGTGGGTAACCCTCCAATAAAGAGGGCATTAATAAAGGGTTGGTGGGAGAATTTCTATATAAATCACCAATGTATCCTTACTCTAGCATTATTCTCTCTGAAGATTCCTCTGCCAGGGGATTGTATATATTATTCTATTGGAAGAACCAATGGCTGGGAGCAGTAGCTTACCTGCTCAGTCAGATGCTGGGAAAAGGGAACATAGAGGCCCTTAAGTATGGACTATTCATAGTGAAAGGTTAACATTTTTTCCTAAGTGGAAAAATAGAGCGGAATATGACCATGACCCAAAATCCTTTCAGCTGTGTTACAGTTATCATCTGACAACAACCATCATGCAAAGGCCTTCTGCCAGATAAACTCAACGCTGGATGGGGTGGAGGATCATGGAGTGGATAGGGCATTATTCTCTTTGAAGATTACTCTCCCCAGGGTCAAATCTATTATTCTATTGGATGAAGCAATTCCTGAGAGCAGTGACCTACCTGCCCATCCAGATTCACTGATAAAAAGAGTCTACTGGCCCTTCGGCGTAGACCTTCATACTGAAAGGTGAACATTCTTTTCTCAAGGGAAAAGTAGAACAGAAGTTAGACCAAATTGCTTTCAATGGTGTTAAGCTTGTCAACCACCATCAGGTGGAAGCCTTCTGCCA
>JASDQU010360831.1:0-11975 GCA_032191745.1 Picea mariana | reverse complement strand
TCGACATAAACCAAATATCTAGATATTGTGGGTTAAAAATGGTAGTCGGGTGTAGAATGTTTGTGGGGAACTGAATTGTAGAATTGGGGGGATTTGGGGGTAACTCCTCATATAAATCATCTAGGAACCAAGGGGGAGAAGGGAGTGCCTCAGGTTCTAGTGGGAAGATATGAACCATATCAATTGATGGGGTAAAGGTATTTATCAGGTATGTTGGAGGAGGGGGGGTAAGATTTTGAATAGGGGCCAATTGACGATGCCTGTATTCAATGATCATAGGACATTGATATGTGAAATGGTCAAGTGATTCGCATAGAGAGAAAGGACATCTCATTTGTTCGTGGACTAAGGTTGTGACATAATGGATGTCGGTGATAGGATTTGAGGTGGGTGTTTGTTAAAAGCTTTGTCATACAGCTGTTAGTGTCTGTCAAATTTGAGGTAGCGCTGGATACTGGTGTGTGTAATGGCCATATTCTGAATAGATGGCACATGCAAATTTGGTTTGCAGTCCTTTATTATGTGTGTTCTATGAGATAGAAAAAATACTGGAGGAAGCGACGAGCGGTGGTGGTGTTCAAGGGAGTTGGATGAGATTACGTAATTCAGGGAGAGATGAGCATTTGTTGGTGGTGTGTCTGTCTTTCTCTCATAGTGCGCAAGGAGGTTGGACACATGGGGGAAGTGGAGTTGTGGGCTTCTTCTTCTTTCTCCTGCCCCCATCTATAGCATGGGGGTTAGTGAGTGGGGGTGTAGGGGGTATGGTGGGAGTGAGTATGGGAATCTGCATCGGGATTCCTTCTGTTTGGGGAGGGAGGGATGGTTGAGGAACCCTCTCAGGTGGATGTAAATACCAAGTTGGGATTGCCAGCACCATATTAGGAAGGGTAAGCATTGCAGCGACCTAGAAATCTTGTACACCTGGTGGGGGGTAAAAGAAAGGGATTTGGGTAAGGGCTTGGGGGACTGTTTCCCAAACTAGTATCTGGCCTTGGGGAAGATCAGGAATGAGTCGAGCTGAATTAGTTTCAGGGGATTCCTGAGGGAGAATTTTTGTGACTAGTGGGACATCAGGGATGAAAGAGGCCTCAGTGGAAGGGGGGTTAGTTTCAGTTTTCATTCCATTGGAGGATATGACACATATTTGTGGAGAGGGATGGAGGAGTGGTGGTGCTCCATGGTAGGTCCCTAGCAAGGATGGGTCTTTGAAGATTCTGGGGCCCATCTCAATGAGTGGATAGGCATCAGGATTAGTGTGGATAAAAGGGAGGATGTTATTGACGTTGGATGAGGGGTTAGGCTTGTAATGTGTTACTTGATCGATGGTAATGATCTTTCCATTATGGGGAAACATCATGGTTCAGAATACAAAAGAGGCGACGACCTTCATAGCATACATGTAGCTACGACCAAACAAGATATTGTAGTCGAGCGGGGTGTCGATAACCTCAATGTCAATCAGAATGGTTTTTCCTTCGAGCTTGATAGAGACATTTTGGAAGAGTCCTTTGGGGGATGAGGGTCTGCCATCATAGGATCTTAAGGTAATGGCAGATGGTATGAGTTTAGGGGAACCAAGTTTCTACCATATGGATTTGGACATGATACAGGTGGATGCACCTTCATCAATGATGCATCGGTGAACTGTAATGTTCCAAATTTTTACAGGGATTTGAAAAGCGATAAGAGCAGGGAGTTGAGGTTCTCCACTGTTGAAGTCAAATGTGATGAGTCGGGTATCGGCTAGGTCGACTGCTCCCAGGGAAGAAAGTAAGGAATTCTGCTGGGTGGGACAAGTTTGAAGGACCTCTAAGACTGACATGGAAGCCAGGGATTGTGCCAAGTCTTCGACCAAACTGTAATTATGAGTTTCCCTAGCTTGAGGATTGTGGACATTCCTATGCAATGGGATGCAAGGAATATGAAGGGAGGTTTCAGTATTAGGGCGAGGAATTATGAGAGGGGGTCCTGTTGTGACTGGAGTTACTTCGAAGGTAGTGGGAGAGGATTCAAGGGGTGTGCTATACTGATGACTGGATGTTTGCAGAAGGACTTCTTCCTCACTGATAAGGAGAATAGTGAGATCGGTAGAGGTGACCGTATTGGGATACTGTCCCAACTGTGGTGGGGTAGGCTGCATGTATAGTTGGGTGTTTATGACCCCTTGGTGTGGGATGGGGTTTTGTAGTATAGCTGGGGGGGGTTGCTGTACATATGGTTGTGGGGCCTGCTGAGGTGTAGGCAGTGCTGAGGGACATGGTCTATTCACATATTATTTTATTCGTTTAAAGTCAACGATTTGGGGGAAATGGTGAGTATAGTGACCAAAATCACAGCAAAGGGGACAAGGGAAGGTGTCCTAACATTTTTTTTTTCCTTCCTTGAAGTTTGTTGTTATTGCCCACTTGGGGGTTTTGATTCCCCTGGTTTGGGTTGCCCTCGATAGACTGGTTTTTCTAGGGTTGGTTCTGGTTTCCTGTTGGTCCCGTATTATTATTGTTTAGATTTTTTCCTTTCTTTCTGGTATTTTTCGATTGATGGGGTGGATTTTCCATGTTCAGCTGTTCAAAATTTTGATATCGCTGAATGGGAGAGGGTTGAACAAAATTAAACCCAATGTGTGGTGGTCCTTGTGGTGGAGCCATAGGCTGTGGGGGGCCAGAAAATGGAAAGTACAGATTATGTTGAGGCGATGCTCCATAAGGTACATAGGGGGGCATGGCACTTTCTCTAGTTCTTAAGGTATAGGCCGGGGTAGAGGGAGTACTAACACTTGGTTAGATAGGTGGGTGGTTTAGGGGTGTCGGTGGGGGTCAACTTATGGGTGGAGTCAGGAAAATAGGGTATGATTGTTGATAAGGTGGAGAAGGATAATAAGGGATTCCTCCATATGTCGGCGGGTACTGAGGTGAACCATACATGGGTGGTTGTTGAGGCGGTGGGTTATGGTGTGTATTGTTACCAATCAATCCGTCTATTGAGTGAGACATCCCAGGTTTGTCTTGGCCAAATGGCATGGGTTTTGGGGCATCTAGGAGTACCGTGTATAGGTATCCGAATTGGGCATAGATGAGTTCGAACTATTGTGTCTTGCTAATGGCTTCTTCTTCGGTCCGGGGGAAGGTGGTGGCCACATCTTTGGCAAGGAGGGAAATAAGTGATTTGAGGAACCAATTGAAACACTGTTGGGGGGTTGCGTCAGCTTTGCAGAGGCTACGTCACTGATGCCATTCGTGGATGTGGTTGAAAATATGTGGAGAGGCGGTTTATTTGAAATCTGAGAGTAGTTCAAGGCCATTGTCATGATGAATGGGTAATTGAAAGAAGGTCAAAAATGCTTTGGCCAAGGATTCAAAAGTCGTGTGGGACCCGGATTTTTCTTCGACATACCATTTGGCAGATGAGCTAGTGAGTGTATGTTGAAATAACCTTAATCAGATGGAATCGTCCATGATGTTGTTCGAAAAACACCATAGGTGAAATGTCATGATATGGTTGGCGGGATCATCTACTGCTTTTCCTTCAAATTTGGGGATGTCTAAAGGGAGTTTGGTAGGCATTGCAGGCCATGCGAGGTTGTGAAATATGGGATCATTGGTGAGTTTAGTCAGATCCGGTATGTTGAGGGAGGCTAAATATGGCATATGGGAGGGTGGCATAGGATTAGTTCTGGCCATAGTGTAATTTTTATGAGTACCTGACCCTTGGAGGGGATTAGGTGGGTTTGTACTTCCCCCTTGAGAGGAAGTTGGCCCCCCACTTCTGTGTAAAGGAGAGCGAGTTGAAGGTGGACCTTGGGAATTGGACCCAAGTAAGGTGGAACCAAGAAAAGTTGATCCTAAGATAGTGGCACTCACAAGAGTGTGAGAAGGTGGAGTCGATGAGTTGGCAAGACTAGGAACTCCCCCTAGAATAGGAGGGAGGTTTAGCAAGCATCTGAAATGATGGGGGTTCTGTGGGTCCCTTATGATGTTCGACTAGCTGAGTGAATGTGTGAGAATGGTGGTGAGAGCAATAAATAAACAAGAGCCTTTGCTGCAATTTTTGAACTTTACACAATATATATCCAAATCAAATGTAATCAGAAGTGCATCATACATAAAGTGTTTTGATAAAGAAGCATATATGTGGATAGGTGGATTTTGTCTGCATGGGGGAACAAAGAAAAAAAATGCTCGTGTCCTAAAAGACACAACATCCTTCCTCTCAAAATAGCACTGGACCTTCCAATAGCACTTGACAGTGAGGTCTTAATCCACCGGAAGAGAAACTAGTGAAGGATGAAGAAATTAGTTATAATGAGGGGTAGAGGGGGCATATCCCGAAAGAACTAGCGATATTTCCCAATAGCCACACAAAATCCGATCAAGGTGCAATTGCAGCCCACAATTGCCACCTGGGTAGATGTCCTAAATTTTAGCCACTAGGTACCTCGGTCAAAGTGCGGCATTTCGATTTTCAGCCTAAGAAATGGGTCATGGGCTGGATCCTGTCCAAGAGGTGGGTGCCTCAAGGGGGGACGTACAGAACAACCGAACCTCGGCCTTCAACCCTTCATGGGTATCTCCTTGCCTTATGGTGTTAGGAACACTTGACTTGGAGGATTTAAATTTCCCTATTTGACAACTTCTATTGTTTTGAAAATTTGAGAACTAGATAACGGGGAGTTATTTGGATGCCTATCCCCGAAATCCTACCTAGACTAAAATATTTCTTTTGACATCTCCTGTGGAGGAAAACTTAGTGAGTTTTTATAAAAATTTTAGATGTGGTCGTTTGAGAGATTGGGGGTGTGATCCAGTCTCATTGAAATTAAGTGGGAGTGGATAGTTTTGTCAAGAAAAGGATGTGGTGTTTCAGAATCCCTTTGGAGGAAACTTACTTCAACCTCCACGTTTCAAGATGAAGACTATGTGAGTGCGAAGTGAATTTTGTGTGTGAATGAGTGAAAGTGTGTCAATTTTTTAATGAATTAGGTGTCCCCTTGTTGTAAGTGGACTTCGCTTGGTCCTTACAAGTCTTTGATTACCTATTTAACTAAATGTCATTGGTACAACCTTGCAGAATTCAAAAGTCCCTAGGAAGCTAGCATGTGGACATGTAGGTCCTTTACTATTCCTTTAACTCCCTAATGTGATTTAATCTAAGAAATCTTTGAAACTATCCTAGATTGTGATCATGTGGGCATGTATGGGCCCATTCCAAAACGTTTAAACTTCCCTAGTGATTTAATATAAGAAAGTAAATTTCAACACTATCCTATCTTTGTAGCATGTGGGCATGTATGGTCCCGTTACAATCTTGAGATGTGTTTGAAAAATAAACTAAGAGGAGTCCCGAGGGGACTATTGTCCTCTCCTAAAGATTTTATCTTTTTAAGGGAGATGAAATTGTCTTTCAATCTCTTTCTGATTTTCAAGATCACTTTGGAGCGTGAGAGAAGAGCATACTCAACATTTGATATCCAAATTCTAGTCCCAATGCAAGTTTTATATGTGATGTAGAATGATTCCAACTTTTAGTCAAAGCAAGCCATCCATGTGGCGAAATAAAACAAACAAAAAGAGGAAAAATAATGATTTTTGACCCCTAAGTGCTTATGTGTTTTGACTAATCCCTTTATATGAGAGGGAATGTAAGTGTGGTGTAGATTACAACATGCATGGAATCATCTTTAAGAAGGTTATGGGCCTTCAACAGATCATAAAAAACTTTTAATGTGTTCTTTTTGCACAGGTGCATGGGTTTCAGACTAGACAGAGGCGCTTTGAGCGCCAATGCGCGAACTGGAAAAACAATTTGAGCATAGGCACACAGAAGGCGTAGAGCAATGTAGTGTTTTTGGCGCACGTGCGCACGATGCACGACTATGGGCCAATAAACCCACACACAACTGTCACACAGCCATGAAGAAAATCCTGGATGGAATTCTCCCAACTCATCTTTGAATTTGATGTTTTACAGGTCGGCTTGGGCCGGTTATGGTACCTGCAGGTTAATTAAGTAAAAAGAAGAGATAAAATAACCCAAATGGGGTAGGAAATTGATACCTTTCCCCAGTGGAGTCGCCAATCTATTGCGCCTCTTTTGTCACCTAAATGAGAAAAACAAAGGTGCCTACAATCTTAGTTGGGTTAGCTAATCAAGACAACAGTAAAGGAAAGGGTTAGAAGAATAAAGATAAAAGACTAAGCAAAGAATTAAACTAGGAAATGAAAAAAACAACTAAACTATTGTGCATAAGGACATAAGAACAAGAAACAAACAAGACTCATGTCACCAATGGAAAGGATTGTATTAGTGAAAAGAAAACACCAAAGAGAAAGGGGACTTTGGGTCCCTTCTTCCTCCAAGGGAGGGCGCTTGGACCCCTAAGATTCAACTCTTCTTACAACTTGGAAACTTGAAATAAATGGTGAAAGAATCCCAAGCTAGCCCACTCAAAAGGTGATGTGGATTGCCCAAATGGAATGGTTCTAGTATGTTCTTGATAAGAAAAGAGGTTTCCCCAATAGAATAGCAGCAGCATAACCTTGCAAATGAATTCCTTGAAAATGTAGTGCATCCATGGCCTTGTTTTATAGCACCACTTTGAGGTATTGTGCAACCAACTTTTAGTGTGAAAAGGGGTTGTTTAGGGCACCTTTAGGTCTTTGACCAGCCACCCATCTGGATCTAGCCGAGATTTCGATGTCAAATCGACTTGGAAGCTGAACTAGAAGTGGGTGGGAGGCCAACCAACATCATAAATGCGTCGTTATCAGGTGTACGTGGATTTTAGCATCCACAGTCGTGAATTGTGCACATGTGCACTTTTCTTGCATTTCTTGATGGCACATGTGCACGCACGCCCTATGTAGTCATAGTACATCTTGATTTTATAATTGGTTGTATAGTTTTTGGACCTTTTGGAAATGCTTTTTTGGTAATTTTGGTCCATGGGTGGACTCATAGCTGTTTGAAGATGATGGATTCATGTAACCACTTGCAAACCAAATTTCAGTGATAACAGTGGATTCAGGGTCATCTGACCCGTTGATGTTGTCAGGGTCTGTGAGCTCGGGGCCATCTACCCCTATCAGGCTCTCTTTTGGGTTACTAGTCGGAACACTTGATAAGAGGGTCAAATTATTTGATGCTAGATCCATTATTTGTTGAGAATGTTAGAGAAATACTGTCCCTCTTTCCCTTGCACATGGAGTTTTGATAAAATTCCAGTTCTATATAGGGGCTTCCTAGGGAGCTTCCATCATTTCGGCCAATTCAAACGTTACCCTTTCTTCCCTAGTCCCGAGAATTTATTCCATTCTTTGCGCTCTTTCATCCAAGGACAATGCTTTCTCTTCCCAACTCATGGCCTTGAACTTGGTTATTTTGGGGTTGTCCATTCTTGCCACTACCTCATCCCAATCTTGAGCATTTTCAGTGAAGATTTCATCCTCAAACTGGTCATGGGCATAAGGCCAACAAGACGATACTTCTGATGCTTATTTCGAGACTAGACCCTTGGGATCGTTCTTGCGAAAACATCCTATCTAGAAGAAAAATTCCGATTGACTTAATCCCTCTTGCTTGGCCTACGCAGTGTCTTTAACCTGGTAGAAGCTTATATGAAACCCATAGGGTATGAATGCCCACTTCTTATCCTTTCCCAAAGTGGCATTGTACCCCTGCAATATAGTTTGGTAACATATTTCCCTTAGTACCGTCGGTTGGGGACATATACAGGTAGAAAATGTGGTGCTCCTGTGGCGCCAAAAAACCTAATGTAGGTTTCACGCTCGTCTAGGTACCAGTGACCGACTTTCAATATAACTTTTTTCATTGCATTAGACAGCCTTGGGCGCTCTTTCTTGAATAGTAAGAAATGACTAGGTGCAATAAATTGGTCGCAAATGAGAGATTAGGATCTTTTATACCTGTTCTCCCACAAGATGCTAAAATAGACATGGACCGGGAGCTCGGAAGTGTGCTAGCTCAGGTTCATTCCTGCAAAGACATTTCTTGCATAGATGACGTCCAATAGATAAGATGCCATGTAGAAGGCAGGACTTTATCCTTCCTTCGCTGTTGAGCCTGTAGAATGCAGGTGCTAAGTTGTTTGGAGATGATCACGCCCCAGTTGAAGCTTGTTTTGGAGATGGTGACAGTATAAGCCAAAGGCATCCATGCCTCCAAAAACCTGGAGCAATATTTTTCTCCATGCAACCAGCAAAGGAGATCCATTAGATAGATATAAGGTTGTCTGAGGTTGGCCGTCGGGTACCAACCGAAGTTTCAGTTGGTGAATTTTTTGTCTTCTCTCCACCAGGACAACATGATTTTTCTTGTGTCGTGCTTCTGATAAAACTTCATAACAAAATCCTTTTTCAAACGTTCATTTGGCTCCCTAAGCTTGTAATACTTTTGGACTTCTACTGGGAGGAAAACCCCAATGATTTGACCATTACCATTATTAATTACACACTTCTGTGCATCGTTGTGATCAATGATCCATTTCAAAAGTTCAATGCAATGGAATACTGAAGTTCTTCTCACCACCATGTGTAGGTAAGCCTTGTGGATGTTGACGAAGACCTCATCATCCAGCTTCCTCATGTCAGGATCGCTATGCAGGGCATGCGCGGGGAATTCTTTATTCTTTATTTCCTTGAACAAGTCTTCCCATCATGGGAATGTTGTCTTGGTCCCAATGTTCACCTTTGTGTCCCCAAAGTCCGAGGGCTAGGTGAAGGCTTCTTTGGTGATCATCTTGATGATCGGCGTTGTCTTGGAAGTGAATTCCAATTTCCTTGCAAGGGCTAGGGAGGATCCTTTTCCTTCTTCTGATTCTTGCATCTTTGGGACTCTAGGAGATTTCCTGGTGGTAGGTTTCTTTGGAGGCATCGTTCCTGCAACCGAAGACGCTCAATTAGGGCTAGCACATAGAATAATATTAGATCTTAATTTATATGTGAAATGAAATCAAAACCAGACTGGCACATACCTGTATGCTTGCTAAACTCTATTTCTTAATACTCACTATACCTTGGAAGCCTTCTCCAAGCCATTTGTCTCTCTCCTATGGATGTTCTGAACCTCTTTGCACGTAGAATTATCTGGCTCATAACAATTCAGGGTAATATAATGAGAGAGAACTTACCAGTCACATGAAGCTGTTAATACAAGTAATGGGATGAAATTTAAACTACTTATCGCCAATTCTCTGTAATCAATTTTACGTAGGTTGACAGCGGAGGAGCGGAGGGAGATGCATTGTATCTACAAGTTAAAATGGTCATTGGGATTTACGCATGAATTAGAGACTAATTTGCGATCTTGGAATTAATCAATCAATTAAATGCATTGTATCTAGCATATCTTAGAGCTAAAACGTCTTATCATGTCATTTTATGAAAGGGGAAGTTGGGGATCAGCGCATAGCTACGGGATTCTTCGTTGATAATCCTTACAAAATAAAAACCCTCGATGCCGATTTCTTTCATCGGATGGTTCTAACGTGACACGTGGCAGCTAAAGACACGTGACTAGAATCATGAGTGCCAACAGAGGTGGTAACCTTCTTTCAGTTGCGCGCTTCCTATCCCAGCCTAGGAATCACCGATGTCGATTAGATATCAAGGGTTAGTAACCGGGGATGAACTTATCAAATCCTTTCCCTTGGGCTAGCTTCTTGGAAATATGTCGATGTCGAAATGTTTTTTCAGGATTGGTTGTTGGCGATTCCTCCCTTTCCCCACAAATGACTATTTCCTTTCATGTTTCGTCGATGATGAATGAATTCGGTCATCGAAAAATTTCTTGTGAAATGCTTATCATGAAATAACAACTCCCCATTTACCGATGTCGACGAAAAATAGTGATCGACGTCCTTAGTTTTCTAGGAGGATTTTATTTCACTTCTGATTCTTCTGGGTGCCCAAATTTGGATGCGTCAGGTGAAACAACTTAGTGGTTGATTTTTTAGTCAAATCTTACTCCCTTTAAGTTGTGATGGTTTCGACATGTTCAGGGAAACTTTTAAATAATCAAGGAGAAATTGTAGAAAACAAAGATAAGAAAAAACAACATTGTTCCAAATTAAACAATAAGTGGTACCCAAAAAGTAGAGTTTGGCAGATACTTTTTTAGGGTGTGTTGAGAGCTCAACACATATTTATACTTAGGACTAACTACAACCACCAGAAGCATGACTGAGTCAGAAATTGAAGGATTTATTCAGATCTTTCTTTGTAGACTATGCATGCAGATCTTTGTCAGACGCGATCTTTTCCATCTGGACCTTCTTTGTCATACTGCACATGCAGTTCCTTGTCGGACGCGATCTCAACTTTGCTAGTCCTTTATGGATTTCTATTTATGTGGTGAGATGAGGTTTCAACCACCTCCATCAATTTCATTAACAACCTGCATTGGGATCAGAACAGGCCTAAGTCAACTCAACATCTTGAAAATGTGTTGGCCTCACTCTGATATTTGCTACCTGCGCTTTGCTAGGCCTTTGCAGAGAGAACTGGAAGGTGGACTTGGAGGAAGGAGAGGGTGAGTGGGTGAGGCGATGGTGCAAAATCACATGGAACAATGGGTGAACGATGGTCAGGTGGAAGGAAGAGGGTGGCAATGATTGGGGATGTGTGGGTGCCAGTAAGCGGGGGATTAGGTGGGTGCGAGGGTGATGTTGCAAAGGGAGAGGACGTTGATGCAAAGGGGAGTGATAGTTCAGGGGTAAACGACAATAACAGTGGAAGAAATATGGAGTGAGTTTTGTGGGTGGGAAATCCCTCCTACGGAATAGAATTCTGATATTTGCTACCTGCGCTTTGCTAGGCCTTTGCAGAGAGAACTGGAAGGTGGACTTGGAGGAAGGAGAGGGTGAGTGGGTGAGGCGATGGTGCAAAATCACATGGAACAATGGGTGAACGATGGTCAGGTGGAAGGAAGAGGGTGGCAATGATTGGGGATGTGTGGGTGCCAGTAAGCGGGGGATTAGGTGGGTGCGAGGGTGATGTTGCAAAGGGAGAGGACGTTGATGCAAAGGGGAGTGATAGTTCAGGGGTAAACGACAATAACAGTGGAAGAAATATGGAGTGAGTTTTGTGGGTGGGAAATCCCTCCTACGGAATAGAATTAAGTGTTTTATCATGCATGCATAAATGACCTAAAGTCTCCTACTTTCTACCAACATCCCAATCATAAACCCCATTATTCATATGCAAATTCAAGGTTAAAGAGATCCAGTTATTGTACCTTATTTTCCATGTTTGATGTTGATCCCTTTAATGTTTGGTCGCTCCTTGATTGCAACTCTCCTCCCAACGCTAACCTCCATTCACAAAAGACAAACAAAGAACTCCACATGCATATGATCTATAAACTAATGGGTTAGAGATTCTATCAAAATATAATCAAGTTTAAATATGGACAATCGCATATGGTGGGACGGGAAAAGTACTTCTTTTATTAATCTCACAAGAGTAAACTTACAATAGTGATATCGACCACTGCTCCTCGAATATGGTCCCGGGATTGTTACACATTATTTTCGTCATCCCTATGATCGTTAATGATGTAAACCTATCTGTTTCCTTCAGAGGGGTCAGTGGCCTGAGTTCCTGAAGAGAGAAGGGAGAAGAACTTTTCCTGAGAAAAGAAGCTGCATTTTCCTATGTAAAAAACTTATAAAAAAGGATGTTCGCAGGTTGCTATATAGGTAGGGTGTGAGAATGACCAATTCTCGCAGGTTGCACTATAGCCAGAGTGCAAATAGTTTGCAAGTTGCACTATAGCTAGGGTGTGAGAATGCCAGCTCGTGGGAAAAATGAACGTTTTCTCGAATCTTCTAGAAGGAGAAGCTTCTATGGTGAGGTGGCATCCAAATGGTTTGGATCTTACTCGCTTTCATGATTTAGTGGGATCATCCTAACCTCCTCACCTTATCCTCTTCAACTTATAAAAGGAGAGGAGCTCTCATGGAG
>JASDQU010360827.1:0-10886 GCA_032191745.1 Picea mariana | reverse complement strand
TATTTGTAGATCGGATAAACTCTGTAGTAAAACTGTGTTAATTTCTGTTTATTTTTCTTGTTCTTTCATCATCCTTTCATTGTCGGCCTTATAGCTTTGTAATTCGACCACGAGGCTCCTCACAGTCTCGGCTAGACCTGGAGGGGTCCCTACTACCCTTCTTTCATCAGACTCTTCATCTCTATTGTGGGAGCCCTCTCCCACTTCATGGTGAGTCACCATACTATGCGTTCATAATTTCCCGCAGTTGATCTTCCACTTGTGTGCAAAAGGAAAAACACTGGTTGTTAGTTGATATTTATATTTATTTATAACCAATACATAATTCATATTTTCACATGTACACACACACAATAGGGATTTTTCATTCTCAACTTCGTCTTTTAATTAGGGAGGTTAAGACAGGGGGTTACTCTTTTTTTTAAGAGTGCTCCAAACAGATCTTCTACGCAACTTGTTCATGATCCCAAGTAGGTCGAGTGTTGTAACCATGCTCTGATACCAATTTGTCACACACCCGTTGTGGCATAGTAAATTTTCACCTTTTCTCGAGGGACAGAATCCCCGAAATCCTACGGGCTTAGCACAGGCTAGATTTTCCCTTTTTTTTCCCACCTCCATGTGATCATAGATCATGATCACAGGCCAAACAAATAGGCACCTTTTCGCATTTTGTGACTCAGCGGTATAAGCGAGTCGAGTCTTTCATCTCTGCAAACCCCAAAATGCTGAAATGCCAAAGATGCATCGATCAACAATTATCCCTATGGGCTATGCCTTGGTCTAGGTGACCATTCCTCATAATACCTCTACCCTATCTCTTTCAGGATTTATGAATATGAGAGCCCAACCTCTTGTCAATGGGACTCCCGAATTCTTGATTTGCGAAATCATGTAATGAGTATAGCTCCCTTCTGTCAGCGCCCTTTGTGCGTGACCAACGGCTAGGCTAAGAGTTAGCTCTCATCACAACTTCGCGACTTCGCAAGTCGAAAGGTTGAGCCCTCATGCTCTTATCTTTCAAATCCCCAAGATGCGAGAAGTCAACGAAGTGTTAACTCCTTTCTCCAGGCGATGTGTGTTCGCCTATCAATCATACAGGCCCCACTTTGTGGTTCTGCCACATGTTCCTCCGTGCCCAGTTTTTGGCACTTTGCGACTTCTGATGTCGAGAAGAGGTATTCTCAACCTCTCAACCTCCAAATGTGTGATACACGTGAAGAGGCTATGATCCAATTGTCCTCCTGTGACCTAGATCCAACGGTGATCCTTGCTCCTCGTGATTTTTCCACTCGCGACTTGGAGCACCCAATTCCTAGGCTCTCACCTTGTGAACCTCTGAGTTCGCAAGATCCCTCAATCTTTGCTACCTGTCCTCCATAGATGGATGGTTCTGATCTTCTCGTGACTTTTCCACTCGTGACTTGGAGCACCCAATTCCTAGGCTCTCACCTTGCGAACCTCCGAGTTCGCGAGATCCCTCGATCTCTGCCACCTGTCCTCCACAGACGGATGGTTATGATATTCTCACGACTTCACCACTCGTAAAGTCAAGAGATTTCCTCCTCTGACTCTTGATGTCTGAATCCTCGATAGAGAGGATATCACGACATGCATCCTCCTTCCAACGAACGACTCAAATTCTTCCGTGACTTTTCCACTCGCAAAGTCTAGATGCTCACCTCCGTGAGTCTCGATGCTCGAGTCTCTAAGGTGGATGATCTCGTGACACATGTCCTTCCATAGATGGATGCATCGAATCCTTTCACAAATTCAAAACTTATGATGTCGAGTGTCCAGACCTTCATCCTCAGGACCCCCAAACTCCTGAATTCTGAAATCTTGATACCAACTCCCCTTTCGGGACTTTCGCCTCTGTTCACGAGGGCTTAACCCTCATGAATCTCTTGATATATCCAACGACTATCGGGTGTTCAAACTAAGGTCTGATGGCTCAGACCTATCCCACGCTGTGCACTCTCTCGCCGCTCCCTGGATGTGGAAAAATCAACGGTCCAGATACTCCCACGTACCTTGGGGATCTACGGTCCCGATTTCTTCGCTACTCGCAAAGACAAAGGAAAAAGGTTTAAGGCATTTAACACCCTCATTTATTCCTCTAATCTAACAATCGTGAATGATCGCAAATTTGTCGATGGGATCTCTTCCGTCACTCGATTCTTATCCACACACTCCCATTTCGGGGTTTCGTGGGTCGGGGTTTCAGGACTCGCGAGTGTAAGAAAACTCACACCTAGATACTCCGGGTGTCGAAACGCCGAAATGTTGAGGTCTACAAGGACTGTTCTCCCTCATACAAGGTTTTGAGACTTAACCTCTAACATCCTTTTTTAGGTCCTCAGGTAATTTACACCAAGTTTTGAAGACCAGACTGGAAGGTATTCTCTAAGGTAAAGGAGTGGTCTCAAAAGGATGCCTTCAGGAGGAAATCTATCCAAGGCATGTGGTAGGACAAACATAGGAACAATCTCCCGAGAGAAGAATTGAAGTCTTACTTAGATCAATAAGCATATAAATAGCAATTCGTAAAACATAAGCCATACGTGGTCTTTCCATTATAAGCATGCAATCACCATTTTTGGTCAAAACACCACACAAACAGTCTTATGCTCAAACCATTCATAAATTGCACAGACTAAACATATATATCAACATATAAGCTTCAATATATAGGATATATAACACTTATCAGAAATAACACTGGGTGTGATTGCAACTGCTGAGAGGGGTGCTCGTTTCCACCCAACCATAGGCTCAATGAATCCCAACAGATTTACCACTAGCCACCCCTGAGTTGAGACCACGATGCTGCAAGAATGTGTCTCTATTTTCCAGTGACCGAGAACGAAGGTTATTCTCCTTCTTCTGCGCTATCACTCACTTTATATTTTTCCAGAGTTCTCTTCCTCTTTCCCTCGTGTCTGCCCTTGATCGCCCACACTTCCTACCTTTTCTCTGTTCGGCGAGGTTGTGTGTGGCACAATTTTCCTTGCAATGGTTAGGTGTGAGGACTCTTTACTCATGAGGAGCCCTTTACCTACCAATCTCGATGAGTCATTTAATTTGGGGCCAACGAGACGCTCTTGGTTCTCCGGGCCAGTGAAGTCTAAATACGGTATTGGTTTCGACAGAAGTTAAAGCCACCTTTTCAGGTGCCTTCCACCACCTTTCTTCAGCCATCGTGGTCTTTTTTTCAGCACCTTCCCCTCTCAGCAGTCCTGCAATACATATATATATTTATATTATTATTTACATTCATCGACCTTTTCCACAAGGTCCATTCACATCACACATTCACATTTTTTAGTTTGCCACAGTTCTTGGCCAGTATAGTTATTTTTACAGACTGGGGGAAATAGAGTGTTACACTTAGGGTCATAGGTTTTCAGATCACTGTATTTCCAAGGCAAAAACATCAACGAATTCCTTCATAATGCTGCAATATTCAGACCTCTGATCAATGGTTATTTCGGCGGATAGATTTATGAATTTAGGATGATTTTGGCTTCCTATATTGTTCTCATGGACAACAAGATCTTTCTCCTTCTTGTCAGGCTTGTAGGGGACATCGTTATGATCGAAAAGATTCTCAAGAGGCACCAAACCCCAAGGTATATAATTGTTGGGAAGTTGAATGATATCATGTTGACCCATTTTTCTTTTTAGCTTAGGCTTCTTGGATTCCTCTACATTTTGATTTTTCTAGTCAATATGCATATCAGAAAATTCATCTACCACATGGAGAAATCTACTAAGCTCATCATCGTCTTCAAAAACTTTCCAATATTTAATATTGTCGGGCAGGGATGGTCTATATTTGACTTGGATTTCATAATTGAGTCTGGGAAGGATGGGAGGAATAAACATACTGGCTGAAACAACAAGGGAATCAACAATATGATTCATAGCTCTAGGTACATAAGAAATGCCAAAAATGGAAAAAGAGTCCCTGATTTTCCATACCTCATCCCTGTAGGCTTTCAATCTGACATGTTTTGCTTGGAAAGTATTGTTCACTTGTTGTATGATGAGATCCACATCTCCAAACACTTTTAGTCCTTTGATTCCCATCTCCTTGGCAGAGTTTAATCCCAATAGAAAATCCTCATACTCTGCTATATTGTTAGTAGTTTAGAAATCAAGCTTAAAAGACAAATGCATAGCCTCCTTCGAAGGAGAAATCAAAACTACACCTGCACCTGCTGAGTCTTTGGTACTGACACCATCAAAGAACATGGTCCACATGGGAGTACTCTCTCCATTAGTATGTTGATAAGTAGGCTTTGTGAGTTGCAAAGGAGTTAGATGAGAATCATCTATTTGAAGAATGCATGAGCCAAAGTCTGTGTCTAAAGCATAAATGGGATGGTTTACATAATTTTTTCCATCACTAATGATGTAGGCAAGCTGATTCTCTCTTTAAAGTCTCTTTAGCTTTCCTCCAAACACTGGGACTATGGCATACAAAATATCCATCTGCAAGGTACCCCCCGGTCTTTTTCTCCATGAAAATGACAAGAGGAGGCCAAACTTGGGTGGGATATCAGCCACTACAACGTCCATTACCATGTTTCTCATTGGCAACTGGGCAAGGTTTATAACAAGGTCTTTTATGAGTCTGAGGCATCTGACTTTCCTAGAGTCAAAAGAGAATAGGTCATGATAAGGTTTTGTGACATCAAGCCCAAGTTCATCCATCACTACTTTAGGCATAAGATTGTGTGACGCTCCCGAATCAAGCAAGCAGTTGTGAAGGATTTTGTCATGGATATTTAGGGATATGTAGAAGGGTGGACAAGAGTCATCTCAGTCTTCTACCATAGGTCCTATAGTCACTATTGGATTTTCATCTTGTAGTTTTACGTAATCAACAGATGGAGGAGTCTTTGGTTCAAGGGACTTCAGGATAGCAGACTTGAAAATGTCATTCTTCATAAGTTCAGTCAATGGCATAGTTATTTTTACTTTCTAAATTTTTGATTCGAAATTAAAAGAGTGTGATAATCTATCGAAAGTTTTTAACNAGGGGGAGCTCTGAGGATGACTTGCTCTTTGGCTTGTGGATGCAATTGCTTCTACTGCTATTTTGCAAGAGAGGAGGTCTTCTTTACAGAAGCAGCAGGCTGCTTGGCAGCAACTTCTTTCTTTTTCCCGGGAGCAGCCAACAATGGCTTTGGAGCAACAATTTTATATCTTAAATTGTAACTTGGCTGATCATTTGTCTGATAAAAAGATTCTTCAATTCTTGCCTCATGAATCTGTTCATCCATCTGGGCTTCCTCATAATATACTTGTGTCAAAAAGGAGGAATCATTTTCATCCCCAAAGAAATTGATGTCATCTTCTTCTTCAACTTCGTCATGAGGTAGCTCATGTTCTTCTTCTAGCATCACATTTTGGAAGGGGCCCCTGATTCTTTGATCATCAATTGCATTTTTGTCTCTCTGAAGGATCTGGACCTGTTGGTTGTTCCTTCTATAAGGGAATGCATTGGGATTCCTAGGAGCATAAGCATTAGGCTCTTTAATTCTTGCTAGATGCTGACTCTGAATTTTCATTTTTGACATTTTCGAGGTCAAGTTATCCAACATCTTGGCCATCTTTTCCATTTTGGTATTTAAAGAAGAAGGAGGGTCAAAAGAAGACTTCTTTCTCTCAAATTTTCCTTTAAGTTTCTAAGATGCCATAATGTTAGATTCAACCTCAAGAGCAACATCTTGCATTAAAGTGAGTTGTGGATGATCTTCTTTCTCTAAGGATTAAGCAAAATTATGGATCAAAGGCAGAAGAGTAAGTGATCTTTGCTGATGCATCAGTTGGCTTGATCTCTAGAGGAATCTTGCCAAACATCTTATTAAATATTTTGGTGAAGTCTGAGACTGACTCCCCATTTTCTCTTCTTAGATTTCCGAATTTAGAGATGTAATATAAGAGATCTCTTCTTTCTCCCCAGTGTTTCAAAAACACCTCATCTAACTTCTCAATACCTGCCACTAAATTTGTTGGTAGACTCTTGAACCACTTCCTGTCTTGGCCATCCAAGCTCTGCACATAAATTTTGGTCCAAACATCTTCTTCTGAAATGTTAATGTTCTCAGCATAAGCATAGAAATATTCAATATGTTCTTCAGCAGTATAATCCTCGGATCCAGTAAAATTCGGCATATATTTCTGATAATATCTTGTCAGCATGGATGATAAGGGATTGGGAAACACAAGAGGGGAATATCTATTGGCTAAGATTTTTTCCATCTTGGTCAAAGGGATAGCCATGGAAATCTTGGGGGTTGATGCAGAGGAAGAAGATTCAGAAGATGATGGCTGAGATGGGATAGGTGAGACTATAAACAATGGTTGTCTTACTTCACCGAGGAAAGAAGGAGAAACATTGGTAGGATGACTACCCTGGGAAAAATTTCCTGAATAAGGTGGAAAATAAGAAGCTCTGTAAAACTTACCGAGTAGTAAGGCTAAGTTTTCTTCACCCTTAGAGGAAAGATCTTATAAAATATCTTCAAGAATGGGCAAACTGGTATGAGTATGAAATACACCCTCTATAGGCTTAGTTGGTGAAGAATTCAAAGAAGAGGAAGAGTCCTTTTGCTGAAGGGATCCTACAACTTCTTCTCTTGAATTGGATGTAATAACATGCTCAGAAATAGAATCTATAACATCAGAGGAAATTGAAGGCTCTTCACCTTTCAAGTTTTCTGACACAATTTCAATTTTCTGAGAACTAGAAGTTTCAACAGAAGGGAATTTGACAAGAGGTTCTTTAGATACAAAAGAAGAAGTGTTTTTTGAAATACCTAGATTATATGCTCTTGCAGATCCGAAAGTTTGTCTTTGCAAATATTTTCCCCTTTTGATGATCTTCTCAGGATCTGGAACTGGTGCTGCCAGTGGTCTTTCTTGGTTTTCCCTGGTGTGAGCCCTTCTTGGAGCCACTTCGTTCCAATGGAGTCGCCAGATAGATGGTTACAACCCAAAATGTATCCAAATTTTGTCTATCATCAAAGTTGGATCTTGTCGTCTCCCAGGGAAGTTGAGCTTCAGTCTCCTCTCCTCGGCAATGATGTCAATTTGTTATCACTCCAGGAAACTCTCCTAGGCTATATATCAGAGATACCTGGTAACTTAATCTTTTTGGTAACTATTTTCTCAATAATAGGTGTGGGTTTGGATCAATATGAATATCTTAATCACTGGATTGTATCTTCAAGATAATATAGCTATATTCATGCAATACAAGGCCTTTAGGAGCTATTATCAGATAGGTTTGTGAATCAAATGGATAAGAAAACCATTCGGTTAACCAGAACATACATAGGAAATATATATGATGGGTCAACAAACTAGAAAAAGATGCTTATGATTCTTCCTTAACAGTCAAGAGTAAGATGACAGTTACCATGGGACCATTAAACATAGACAAAAGAATGATTTCAACTCATATGCATAGACAAAGATGAAGGAGAGTCTGACAATAACAAATGAAAGAATCTTGTAGGATTAATATATTAAAGAAAGTGTCTTTTTTACAACAACAATAGATTATAGAACTCAAAATTGAACCATGTGTTGATCAAATGTTCTTGGCTTTATATCCTTTTACAAACAGTTTCCAGATCCTAGATTACTGGATCAAATTTTGCCAAAAATAGAAAATCGATAATTGGCCCAAGTAGACTAGATCAATTCAACTTCTCGACTGATCTTTATGTTCTTCAGATTCTTGGCAGGTGTAGTGAGCCTTCTGAGGCTATTGGATCTCATGTGATATGGGAGGAGTCGAACTTGACACCTCTTGACAGTCAAACAGTCTTATATCCTTAACAATAGCTAACCGTTGTTTACATTTTCTGTATTTTAAAGCATATCCAAAACCAAAAAAAACTCTTGATAAAGATGTCATTAATTATCTTCCATCAATTGGAACCATTTTTTAGTCTTTTGAATGAGAAAAAATTGGACCTGTGCAAAAACATTACCTTTCTTCCTTATCAGTGCTTTTGGTAGCTAGAGAAAATAGAATTTGGTCTGATTAGCTACCAAAAGTTCTTCTTTCGGTGGCTAATGAACAATTGATATATTCTCCTAGCCACCGAAACCTGAGATTATCAAAATTTCAAAAATACCCTTGTCTTAGCTCAAAAACGCCTCAGGATTGATCTTTTTAGGCTTCTGTATCTTGCTCAAAATTTGTAGGGTTACTGGCTGCCTCTGGTTCATTGCACTGAACTGCCACCTCTTCAAGGGTCTCAAGAGAATCATGAGACTGGTGTTTTGAAGACATTTCTTTTTTCCTCAAAGCCTTGACCTTTTTCTTCAAACCCTGAGCTACTCTCCATAAGCTGTCGTAGTCTTTTACAATACTGTTTTTCTTTTTCTTCTCCTTTATGCTTTCATGGGCTAATCTTTCCAAAGCTGAGTTTCTTTCTGCAAAGTTTTTTGATAGAGTTTCATACCTAGTTTTTATTACCATTTCTAGCACTTCTTGCTTGGCTAGCTTCTTCTTAAGCTTCTTGATTTCTTTTGATTTATTTTGCTTCACTCATTTGGTAGATGAGGCATCTGCAATTTGTGGTTCTAGTTCTTCTCGGGGTGTAGGTGATGGAAGGTTCTCATAACTTGATGTGTATATATCCACAAAAACATAAATATCATGCCCTGTGGTAACTGAATCCTCGTGCCCTGTTTCAAACTGCTGCTCTTCATTCTCTAAGTCTGTGTAAGGAAGATTGAGAATGTTTTTGTTCACTGGGAATTCTTTGGCCTCTTCTTCTTCACTGTTGAAATTCAATTTCTTCTTAGTTTTGCCCAGCTTAGAGGAAGGAGAGGGTTTATTGACTGGGGTTGGAGAGATAGCTCTCCTCCTCCTCTTTCCACTTTTGGGAGTGGAGGATTTCTTGGAACGAGGACTCTTTTTTCCCCCTGGCTGAACCTCAGTCTGGAAATCATTCCAGAATAAGAAGTAATTCCACTCTTTACCTTTTCTTTGTAACAACTCACAAACCAACAGTTTGATTAAACTATGGTGGGATAATCTACCTGCAACTTGACTAGGTTTGGCCTTGACTTGATGAGCCATCTTGGATAAGCTTTGGTGGAGGAAATAGGGCAGATTGAGTGGGTTTCTACNCCTATTGTATCGCCCTTCTTGGGTTATATAAACCATTATATCATTCAATAACTGTTTCCATTTCTCTTCAAGGAAAGATATAGGAATATCTTTCTTCCATATCAAACCCCTATGTTCTGGTTTTAAATAGGTCCTGAATTCAACATTATTAATAACAATGGTTTTAAACCATTTATGTCCAGTCGTGGGAGGATCTGTGACTTCAACTATGAGGGATTCATCAATCTAGAATTCATCATGCCCGATGATTGATTTCTTTCCATCGAAATTGAGGGCAAAGGCCTCTACCACCTGCTGATGAAAACTCTGTAATTTTTTGCAAAAACTGTAACACCATGCATCCTTGAACATTTGACATACCTTCGGGTGTGATTCCAGGTAATTGATATCATTGAGCTCCTTCCTTGGGGTTGACATTCCTTTCTTCATTTGCCATGAAGTTTTCTCACACCTGTGATCGAAGGAGCAGATTCTGGGAAGAGTTACACTGCGTAGACTTAGCGAAAATCGGCTCGGTTGAGACAAAATTGAGAGAACTAGGGTGAGCTTTTGAATGTGGCACTGATTGCAAGGAGTGCGGTAAAACGGTTGATGATTTGCAACAGTCATGGCGAATAACTGAAATAAATGGAGAGTACATAAGTGCATGGCTTAATGATATAGCGATCTGGAAAGATTCACTTATATCACAGGGGGATCAGCTTCTGGTTGTGAACGGTTCTTTCTCCAGTCCTTTCGGTAGCTTGTGAAATCATGGAAATGTCGAACCCATCGGTTGAAATGTGTGATAGGACGTGCTTGGTCTTTCCCTGCTTCAACGATTTCGGTGGCTAAAATCTCCCTGGATTCCTTTATTTAAGCTTCCGAAAGCTAAGGCTTTCAGTGGCTAATGAACAATCGATATATTCACCTAAGCCACCGAAACCTGAGATTTGAATTAGATCAAACAAAAACTAAACGAAATTTTATTTAAACTTTATTGCATGGGTAAATCTTCGAAAAATGAACCTTTAAAAATTTTAAAAGTACCTTTTTAAAAGACTCCCTATCACCTAAAATGCAAAATCTTGATTGATTTATTTGAGGAGATAATAGAGCCCACCCAGAATCTCCAGATGTGCTTGTTGTTTCAGACCCCGAGAAGATCCTTAAACAATCCAAATCTCTAAAAAAATTAGGATATGAGAAATTGTTTCTTTTACCTCCTTCTAAAGAATCTACCTTGGGAAAAGAGGAATTTGTTGAATCAAAGTCTTTTTATACACTCTATCCTAATAGTAGATATAAATCTAAGGAAAAATTTGAATTCCCTAAAGAAAAAGAGTACACTCCCTTCGAAAAAATCCCAATCCTTGAAGAAATTCAAGAAGAGAAACCAAATCTTAGCCTCCAAGTTAATATCCTTGATGTTGAAAAACTTGCTGAAGAAATTATCCATTCTTATCCTAAGATTCAATTGGTGAAAATCTCTAAGCCCCTGTCACCACCATCACCACAGTCACCACACATATATCAACCTTTAGGTGGCCCAACAATGGCTTGTGCAACACCTCCCAATCCAATGGATGCTATCAGGGTTGTCAGATATGCACCTTTGGTATTACCAAATAATATCCATTCTCTCCCAACAAATGATTACATGAAGTACCTTCCAAGGTTTGAGAATGAAGGGGAAACAACTGAAGAGGAGCATTTAACTTCTTTTTATTCCTTTGCTAACAAT
>JASDQU010360822.1:0-11783 GCA_032191745.1 Picea mariana | reverse complement strand
ACAGAGGGACCTGGAAATATCCATTTACAATAGAGGGACCTGATGAAGGTAATCATTTCAAAGTTCAGCAGAGGGACCTGATGAAGACACTCAATTAGCAGAGGGACCTGGAAATATCAATTTTTCAATCAGCAAGGGACCTGAGAAGATATCAATTCCAATCAATAAAAGGACCTGAGATACTAGCAAAGTAAATACAAGAGGAATCTGAGGACTTACACCAGCATCCCATCCAGCTTCAGTCAACAAAAACACAGGGAGCAAACAAGTTAGTATATTTTCTTTTTTTAATGCTTTAATTTTCAAAATTCTTCCTAAGCTAGGAATGATAAATGCCCTATCCTTCCTTTCTCCCTACATTACCCTTTCATCACTCCATCTTTCATCCTCAAAAGCATTCAAAATGGTACTCAACAGAACCACTTTTGGTTTCCAAAGGAGTTATGAGGGATTGGGTTTTAAATACCAAAACACAGTGTTTGATTTGAAGTTGTCTAAGCTTTGTTACATACACAAACTAAGGTATCGTTGCATGAATCAAAATGGTTTGTATACATTCAAAAGGGGTTATAAGAAGAGGTTCATATTTGATGAAGGAATTGAAAAATTCGAGAGTTATATAGCAAATGAGCATTATTTAAAACCACATCTCATAATAATTTCAAAAGGGGAGAAGAGTACAAGGTACGATCAGAGTTACACCTTCAGTTGTGATTGATGTACAAACCATTTTCAAAAATGAATCTCCACCAACGTTTTTCCCTCTTCATATAAGTAAAACGACTCAATTCGTTTTAATATGTGTTGAGCCTCACCAAATATGCACGTTGTGTCTCACCTTGCATGCCCCAAGATTTGAACTGCCGACGCACCTCTGCATACACTACCACCATTTCGAATTACACACCCCGTTGTTCTCCCTACGCATTTCGAATCCCTATATTCTAGTTCGTTATCCCTACATTCTAGTTCATTGCTCCTCCTACGCATCCTAAATCCCTACACTATAGCACATTGACCCATCCCTACTTCGAAATCCTCTGATAGAAAACGAATTGTATGTTGACAATCACACTGTCAACATACAAGATTTCGTTCTGTGGAAGAAAACGCGGGGGAATTAAAGAGGTACGTGGTGAAGCAAGGGCAGAAAATGTATCAAAACAGGAGTCGACCTCTGAAGGTAAGCCCGAACTCAGAATTTACACAGTCAAGTATAAATTCAACGTTCTGGATACAATTGTAAACGAGCTAGTCCATGATTTAGCAGAGCCCGAATTTGAAGAAGGAAATTGAAGTCAGAATTCGACAGAGGAGCCCGAGAAATTTTCAAATTTACCAGGTATGCCTGTGCAAAAAAAAAAAAAATTCAGGAACAGAGAACAAGCTTAGGGATAAAAAAAAATAAGAGATTTCTTTTGTATTTGAACAGAAACTCTTCTTGAAGACCATACACAGAAATTAAAAATTCACACAGAGTCTAGAAGTTTGAAAAAAATGCAGAGTTGAAGTTTTTTTTTTTCAAACAGTGGAAATATTTGAGGTCTTGTTTTTGAAAATTTTGAAATATGGTATCAAGATATGAACCTGGAAGGCTTGTAGCATCAGAAATACACAGAGATTGAATGCAGATTCTGGAACAGAAACAGTGGTTAAGTTTTTTTGAAAAATTTGATGGATTTTGTGAAGAAATTGCCTTAGACTTTGCTCACTCATTTGATGGAGAGAGAGCTACTGTTGGGAACCTTACTATCAGGATCACTGAAGATAGCCTTGCATCTATCACTGGACTACCACAGATAGGGGAGAGATATTTTAAAACCAAACATTTCAAGGATAAATCATGGGTGCCTTTTATTTCAAGGTCAAGGGTAGCAGCAGTTAACTAGAAGAAAGGAATCCCAAGGAGTTGGTTGGTCCATCCCTGGGATGAGTTGGCATACCTTATACAAAAATTCATAACCTGTGAGGGTAGGTTTAGCATCATTTATTTATACCATATTAAACTGCTACAGCATTTGAGAGGTGACTGTGAGATTAATATGCCTTACTTTCTCTTACAAAGTCTTTCCAAAATGGCCAAGACTGTCCAAAAGCAGGGAAGGAACACAGAGAGGAGTTTGTATCACTGTGGTCTTATCAAAATGATTATTAAATATGAACTTCAGAAGCAAAATATGATTTGGCAACAGTTTACCATTGAGAATGGTTTTGAGACCATAAAAGAGGAAGAAGGAGAGGAGCACATTCTAGTAGTGACTGATGATGAAGGAGAGGTACAACACCCCAAGGCAACAAGCCCAAAACCACCTATGGGGGGGAGAAAAACAAGAAGTATGGTATTAAAAGAAAAGGAACTTGAGGAAAAAGATAAATTTTTACCACTTATGAAAGGAGGACAAGAAAAAGGTCACAAGTTTAAAAAGGCCAAATACAAGAGAAATATGATGAAGCACAGCAGGCACAATATGAACATATTCAGACACTTGAAGCACAATCATTTGAAAATAATGGCTTTGAGGAACAACAAACCTCTACCTCAGGGACATGAAAGAAAAACCCCAAATGGAAGAGGTGGCTGGTACATCCATATCTGAACTTGACAGGAAGAACAAGAAAATAAGAAAGATGAAGAGAAAAATCAAAGAAATTGAAGTTTTAGAAAGATACATTAAAACAGAAAATGAAATGCTGAGAGCTCAAAGCCACAAAACACAAGAGGAAAATGACACTTTGAAAAAGAAAAACAAAAAGCTTCAAAAACAAAATAAGTTAATTTCCAAACAAGCTTACAAGTGGTTCCAGCAGAAAAAGGCTTATAAAGAGAAGTATCAAAAGATGAAAGCACTTCATACAGCTCAGGCGAATGTGGATACTTTATTGCAGGCAGCAGAAGTAGCAGAAGATCAGTGACATAGGTCAGGGACATTTTTGTGCATGAGGACATGCAAGGACTTCCTCTTGGGGGAGATGTTGCGTCCATTTTTGTGCTTCCATAAACCATACTTTTTCCTCTTTATTTATCCATTTTACCTTCATTTCATTCCACATTTTCCATGAAACATCCTATGCAAGGTATATTTGTCATTCTTTAGCTTAAGAATTGAATTTTCTAAATTTTAGCATTAAAATTGGAAATTTACCAGAAATTACAGGATTTGACCAAATCTCGTAAAATCTTTGTGGTTTGTATACTTGCAGAACACCTAGGCAAAATATAACACTTGGGTCATGTTCCCTAATGTACAAGGATGGAGAATGAGCTATCATATTCGAAATCTGAGCCTTCCAAATGTCCGGTCAACGCTGGTCAAATAGGGCCACTTCAGCAGAAATTGCCCTGTTTCAGCCTTAAATCTTGGACAGTTTTGGATTTCGTGGGATTTTGACCATATATTGAGGATCTAAAGGAGGCATTCGACCCTCCTAGGATATTGTGGATCTAATTATGACATTTAGGAGAAATTTTAGCATTTTTTGTTTTTAGACTCTTGTATAAATACCCTTAAGCTTAAACTAGTAAGACACTCTTGATATGAATGAAGAAACTTGAGAGCTTGCACTCTTGAAGATCAGCTCTGTGTTTTGTTCATGTGAATGCTTATGGTGATTTGAATGATACTGGAGTCCTTTCTTAGCTGAAGTCAACTAAAGTGTACCATGGACGCATTGGAGGGCCCCCATTGCCAACTAGTACACTCTTTCCTTGTGTTATTTTTCAAGTACATGTTTTAGATCTTGCTTGTTGTAGATGAGTTTTATCTTGCTATAGGTAAATGAATTTCATAGCTCAGTTACATGCTTAATGTTTTCAAGCCTTACTCATATTGTGAATGGTTTCTTGAATAAGAACTCAATGTGTAGTTTGACTTTAAGCATTAAGATAGTTTTGAATGCTTTTGAGTTATTTGTGCTTTCAGTATTTTGATTTGATTTGATGATAGTTGTTAATGAATGAATGAAAGAAGACAATGAATGCATCTCTTGAATAAGAGTTTTGTTCTTCTAACATTTGATAGGTCTTAAAACTTTCTCTTGAATGCTTACTGTTTTTACTCTTTAGAAAAACAAGTGTTGATTATTGTTATGAGATCTATGAAGATGACTTCTGAATAGAAGCTTAGCATCTCTTTCACATTCAACCTTAGCATAAATTTTTGGTTTATCCCCATTAAAGATTAAAAACTATCTCTAAATCCATATACTTTGGACGTGCCTCTAAGCTTTACAAACACCGGATTGACAATCATTTACACTCTAATTTACTTGGGTAGATTGGAGCTCAACAGTCTCGAACAAGCTCTTAGGGCTTGGTGTGAGAATATGGATTCCTTTCTTCACTCCCAAGGATTTTCTCATTGCTAGTGTAATTCAAATGTCTATATCTTGCGGAAAAATGATGCGCCTCTTCTCCTTGTTCTTTATGTGGATGATCTCATTCTCACTGGGAGTTCATCCACTTTGATCAATCATGTGAAGTCTACTCTTCATCAACAATTTGATATGATAGACTTAGGGCCTCTTCACTACTTCCTTGGATTACAGATCACCCAGTCTACATTCGAGATAAGTGTCTCTCAACCCAAGTATGCCTTAGATCTCTTGAACCTATTTCACATGTTGGATTGCAAATCTGCACCCACGCCATTTTTTCCAGGGGTAAATGTTGGAGATATTACAGACTCACCTATAATTATTTTCCTAAGTTTTACAGTCCAATGTTGAGAACGATTCCATAGATGAGAATATTCTCTCTAGAGAATATTTCCCTATAAAATAGGATGTTCCTCTTCAATTCAGAGTCAGTTACACTCAGTTAGACTAGTGGAAGTCACTCATACATGGAAACCTCGGTTTTATCACCAAGAGTTGCATGTGTCTCTCTCACTTCCACACGTGTCTTAGTCAAATAATGATTGCATGGATCAATTAACTAGGACTAGGTGACAATTCACTCCAGTGTTTGTCATTAAGTGTCTAGATATCTCTAGATCACTACTATGGCGCATTAGTTACTCATGTAGCCTATATTTATTGTAAATTATTCTCTTTGAGTGTGGAATACGGTTAACGAGAATTCTTATATTATTTCTCTCCTTCTTCTTTCTCAATTTCTCTCTGCAAATGTGTGTAGTATTTTCTAGCTAGATCTATTATGTGCATGTTCAACACATTTACATGGTATCAGAGCCGACACACTACTAAGCAAAAGCTACACCAAATTATTTTTTTGCAGGTACTAAAGATTGAAAAACGTAGAAAAGATGGATTATTTTTCAGCAATACTTCTCACGCCTCATAACTACTTGGAGTGGAAGCCAAAAAATTTGCTTCTGCTTAGATGCCGAGGCTTGTACCAAATAACTATGGCAATGGAAGTAGAGCTTGATTCTGCCGATGAAAAAACGATTTTCTCAATAGACAAGATATGGCCATATGATGTATCCTCTGGTTTATTTCTTCTGAAATTCTCCATCAAATATATGATGACTCACAAGAATCAACTCCAAATAAATTATGGACCAGATTGAAGGTTCTATTCAGAAATAAAGAAGATTGTGAAGATTTCATGTACGAGGTTGAACAGATAGAGCCAGAAGAAAAGCCATCAGAAGATCAAGCCTCTTATTATGAAGAGTCTTCTACAAAAGTATTTGCACAAATTTGTATTTCATTAATTGAATACGATGTCTACTCCATTTCATATTTGTTTTTTGAATTTCATGTGGAAAATATATGGCATGCATCTCATGGGTCACATGCAAACACTTTTCCATGCACAATGCATGCATCTCAGGAGACAAAAAGGGAGCCGCACACATCAGAATCAATTATGATATTTTTGAGCAAAATTTGCAGAAACAAATTAGATATTTGAATTCCTCTCTGGAAAATATCCAATTTCAAAAAAAACATCGTCCGAAACGAAGTCCGGGAAGTGAAATTATGTTCGTTTTAAAATCAACAAAATTTCAGCGTTTTTCCGAAAATGGCCGCACGGTTTTCAAAGTTTCATCCAAACTTTATTTGGATATTCTTCATTACAAGAAGATAAAGTGGATATGTGTGGACATCTCAGTGGTGCATCTACTCCATTAGATTCGTGCAAACATCTACATCTTCAACAAAATCTTCAAAGAGCACAAACTTGCACAGTTGCATGGTCTTCTTGGAGTGAAGGACATGGTTGCTTAGCAACTGCCTTTTGTTCCTTCTCATTTTTTTTTATGCATTGTAATTTGAGGGGGGGTTTCCCATGAGGTTTTCCCTCTTTCCTCATTTTTTCAATGTTTCATTCTTATATGCATTGTACAATGGGTACCTAACATGGCCTTTGTTGTCGGGACCCATTCATCATGTACACCCTAGTAGTATTCAGGGGGGTGTTGAAGATATTACACACTCACCTATAATTATTTTCCTAAGTTTTACAGTCCAATGTTGAGAACAATTCCTTAGATGAGAATATTCTCTCTAGAGAATATGTCCCTACAAAATAGGATGTTCCTCTTCAGTTCATAGTCAGTTACATTCAGTTAGACTAGTGGAAGTCACTCATGCATGACAACCTCAGTTTTTCACCAGGAGTTGCATGTGTCTCTCTCACTTTCACACATGTGTCTCAGTTAATTGATGTTTGCATGAATCAGTTAACTAGGACTAGGTGATAGTTCACTCCAGTGTATGTCAATGAATGTCTAGATCTCTCTAGATCACTACTATGGCGCATTAGTTACTTATGTAGCCTATATCTATTGTAAATTACTCTTTGAGTGTGGAATACAGTTAATGAGAATTCTTCTATTCTTTCTCTCCTTCTTCTTCTTTCTCAATTTCTCTCTACAAATGTGTGTAGTATTTTCTAGCTAGATCTATTATGTGCAATTTCAACACATTTACAATAAAGTTGTCAGCCAAGTGTTCCACTCCTTTGGTTGATGCAACATTGTATCGACAACTTGTTGGCACCCTCTTGTACTTGACTCATAGTCGTCATGATATCTCTTATGCAGTTGGGTTGGTTTCTCGGTTCATGCAGGAACCACATGAGCTTCATTGGAAAGCTGCAAAAAGAATTATTCGCTACATTAGAGGGACACACACATGGAATTCATTATTCCTCTAATGGTCATACAAATTTAGTGGGTTATATTGACTATGATTGGGTTGGTGATCTTGATGAACACAAGTCCACATCTAGCTATGTCTTATATATTGGCTCTGGTCACGTTGCTTGGTCTAGCAAGAAACAAGCTTCCATCACTCTTTCTTCTACAGAGGCAGAGTACCGAGGTGTTGTAAATGCTTCCACTGAGTCTATTTGGATTCAACAGATTTTTTCTAAGATCAATTTTCAACAAGAGCATCCTACTCTAATTTGGTGCGATAATCAAAGTGCTATCCATATTTCCAAGGAGCCAGTAGAGCATCAACGCACCAAACACATAGAAGTTCACATGAATTATATCATACAATTGATTCATGATAAAATTATTGATTTATAGTATTGTCGCACTGAGTTGCAAGTTGTTGACATCTTCACTAAACCCTTGACAGAGACTCGTTATGTTCAACTTCACACCTTGCTAGAGGTGAAGGAAGTTGACCTTAGGGGGGTTAGTATCTGTTCTCCTTGTTTTTTGTCTAGTGATTTGAGCATATTGTACATGGGTACCTATCATGGCCTTGTAGCCGAGACCCATTTTTTATTTTGTTCCTTGTTTATATTTCCCTAAGTTTCACTTAAGGGGGGGTGTTAGCGTAAGTATGTCATCGGACTAGTTAAGCTCACTTAGCAAATTAATCTTATTTCCCAACCACTTGCCAACTACCTTCATAAATGCAGGAACCCTCCAAAATTGCTATAAATAGAGGACCTCTCTTTGTATTTCAACACAACAGAAATAATAGATTAGTTATGTTCTCTTTCTATTTGAGTTTCTATGTTTATTTTCTGAGTTATGTTGTCTGTGTGAAGGATAAGTTGATCTTATCATGTTCTTGTGATCCGATTTCATAGGCTTTGAGTTGAATGTTTTTGTGGGTACTGTGCTCTTTTTGATGTATCTTAAGTGCGGGAATTTAGAGAATGCACACCAAGTGTTTGAGAGAATGCCCAAACAGAATGTTGTGTCATGGACTGCAATGATTGTTGGTTATTCCCAAAATGACCATCCCCATGGAGCCTTGAAATTATTCAATGAAATGCTAGTCCAGGGCATAAAACCCAACTCGATCATAATGGTTAGTGTTATGCCTGCTTGTGCTAATTTATTGGCTCTAGAACAAGGTAAGAAAATCCATGGTTATATGATAAGAAGTGGGTTTGAATATGATGCTGTTGCCAACACTAGGCTTGTAGACATGTATGCCAAATGTGGGAATGTCAGTGTTGCCCATAAATTGTTCGAAATAATGCCCAAACGAAACATTGTTTCATGGAATGTCATCATTGTTGGTTATTCTCAAAATGGTTGTCGCCATGAAGCCTTGGCATTCTTCAACGAAATGCAAGTTCAGGGCATAGAACCCACCTCAATCACCATGGTTAGTTATCTGCCCATGTGTGCCCATTTATTGGCTCTAGAACAAGGTAAGCAGATCCACTCTTTTGTAATAAGAAGTGGATTTGAGTATGATGTTGCTATGGGAAATGGGATTGTATATATGTATTCCAAATGTGGGAATGCTAACATTGCCTGCAAATTGATTGAAAGAATGCCTAAAMGAAATGKTRTGGCATGCAATGCAATGATTGATGGTTATTCTGAGAATGGATACTCCTATGAATCCTTGGCATTCTTTAGTGAAATGCAAGCCCAGGGCATAAAACCCAACTCAATCACCATGGTTAGTGTTCTCCCTGCATGTGCAGATTTATTGGCTTTGAAACTAGGTACACAAATACATAGTTATGTAATATGATGCAGGAGCATTGCTCCACCTCAAAAACGCGCCAACATTCCAACACATCAACATGCGTTTCAAAGAGGGAGAGGCACTGACCCTCCCATTTTTAAATTTTAAATATAATCCTATACAGATTCACGCTATAAGGTCGAGTGAAGATCAAGCCATGTCTTTGTACATGCAGAAGTTAAGGTCGCCTTTAATGGTTGATAGGTTGATGGCTCTAGGTTCAATTCAGACTAGATGGCCATTTATGAAACTTCAATGTAATAGATGAGGTTAGGTGGAGAGGATAAGCTCGAAGAGCCCTCGTTTTGTATGTGAGAGAGAGAGAGAGATATTGGTGAGAAGGAATAGAGATATTAGAAGCATAACTCAGGAGAGATTTAGGTTGGGAGAGCTTGAGAGAACTGGGACTTTGTCGCAGTCCAGTTTTTGTAAAACATATGTATAAACACATAAAGATAATAGAAAAGCAGTTTTTCCTGCATATGGTTATTCATATGTTTATGTGTTTCATGAATATATGTTGTAGGGGTATGATAGGTTTCATCTACAGTAGGAAGATACATTTCTTTATCTTTGTTTGAGTTTGAAGTATCGTTCTGGGTTCTTTAGCCTGTGCAAGGAATGCACAACAAAACATTGGAAGTTTTGTAGCCAGCGCAAGGAGTGTGCATATGAACTCTACAAAGTCAAGAAAGAATGTGCCAGGAGGGCACACCAGAGTGATAATAACTCAAAGAGGAACCTCAAGGTTATCGAATACCTTGGTGGAGGAATCTGTGCATAGAAGGCACAGAGAAACAAAGTTATTGAACACTCTATAAGAAGGAGCTCTGCCAGGCAGGCATCGAGCAGGTGCAAGTGTGCACAGAGAGAACTCTTTGTCAAGTTCAGGGAGAAGAGTATCAGAGGAAGATACTCTTAGCGCTGTTGAACACTCTGTAAGAAGGAGCTCTGCAAGGTGTGCATTGAGCAGAAGGTTGCCAGGAGGGAACAAAGTTTTCCTTGAAAGGGAACAGGAGGTCCGAGACCCTTAGGAGACTAAGTAAATCGAAAATCTCAGAAGAGATAACGCAAGGATTGTGTAGGAGACAAAATTGTTCCAAGTCCTAAAGCTCAGAAGAGATAATGCAAGGATTGTGTAGGAGACAAACTTGTTCCAAGTCCTAAAGCTCAGAAGAGATAACGCAAGGATTGTGTAGGAGACAAACTTGTTCCAAGTCCTAAAGCTCAGAAGAGATAACATTTTTCAGGAGCGTAGACGAGATCCAAGAGAAGGACTCGTAGGAGGAGAAAAGGTTGAAACCTTTGAACATTTAGAAAATATTCTAAGTTGGAAGAAGTCAAAAGCTCAGAAGGAAGAGTGACAACAGCCGTCGGATCGGTTGTGGGGAGGAGCCTGGACCATTAGATCTACGTCCAGTGAACAAAGGAAGCGCAGAGGAGAGGAACAGATCCCATCCGCTGGATCTGAGCACGAAGGACCGACAACCGTTGGATCCGAAGGTAAGTGCACTAGTTTTCACCCTTGTTTGCACAGGAGGATTGACTTGTCAAAGTCTCGAAGTGAGTAGGGATTGTCCATCATCGAGGAGGACATGTGGCATGAGATCCAAAACTTCAGAAGTTTGTGGAAAAGGAGAGATCATAATCGCCGAAGACCTGAAGTGGGTCATGGTCGTTTATCGCCAGGCGGATACGTGTTGGCAGATCGGAGTCTCTAGGAGAAACGAGTACATAGGAGTTTGAAACTCCCGAAGGGCCGAAGAGCCGAAGTGCCGAAAGCTGAAGAGCCGAAAGAGAAATCTGGACCGTTAGATCCAGAAAGGGTACATGGCGACGAATCATGAACTCCGAGAGAAATTTCTCCGGGAGAAAAGCAAAGGAGAAGTTGAGATTTGAGATCGTCGAAGCCCGAACAACCGAAGCAGCTGAAAGTCGTTGATCTGGGTTGGATAGGTGTCACTAGATCGTGAACTTTGGAGTATCATACTCTGGGGTTTTTGTGAAGTTGTGTTTCAAAATGTCCCGAAGCGTTGAAGCCCAAAATGTCTAAGGGTCGTTGATCCAAAGGAAGGAACGTGGATCGTTTATCTGCGAAGAGACGCGTGGAGGACGGAGATTCACTCCGTTGGACAGCCGTTGGATCAGGGAGGAAATATGTCAGGGGATTCGACACTCTGGAAGGATCCTCTCCGGAGATTTGTGGTTGTTGAGATTTGAAATCGCCGAAGTCCCGAAGCGGATAACACCCGTTGATTTGAAAGTGGACATGTGGCGCAAAATCTAGAGCTCTGGGTACGAAGCACTCTGGAGGAAAGCAGAGGGAGAAAGCGTCGAAGTCTTGAAGGAGATCTCGATCATTGATCGAGGAGGAGGTTGAAGGACCGTTGATTTGGTCTTGGTTGGAAAGAGCCGAAGTCCCGAAGAGAATCAAGGTCGTTGATTTGGAGAGGACGCATGGCATAAGATCTATCACTCGGCGGAAAATCACTCTGGAAGAAAGTAGTTGAACAAATTTGAAGAACTACCAAAGTGCAGAGCGCCGAATTTCATTTAAGCTGTTGGATCAGGGAAGACAGGTGTGAGAAGATCTGACATTTCAGAAAGAGTCACTCCGGAGATTTGTGTTTTTGGAGAGAGGATATAGACCGTTCATCGAAGTAGATGCGTGGAATCCAATCTATAACTTCGGGTACAGAGCACTCCGGGAGAAAGGGGTGTTTGAAGGAGCAAGAACTCCCGAAGGCCGGAGAGTCAGAGTTCATCAGAACCGTTCAATTGTCGAGGATAGGTGTCAACAGATCTTTCACTCTGGAAGATAATTGATGAGGAGGAAGCGAGAGTTGAGAGTTGAAACTCCCGAA
>JASDQU010360821.1:0-11783 GCA_032191745.1 Picea mariana | reverse complement strand
GGGTGTTACATATAGAAACTAGGCATTCATTCGAGGGATTAATAACATAAGTTGAGGGAGGATACAAATTCCTACAAAACATATCATTCTCAACCTACATAACAAAGCATGCTCAAGAATAGAATTCCCACTATTGGAACTCATAATCATCATATACCAATTAGCTCTGATTTTTCAAATTCTATAGGGGAGAAGAAAACAACAGAAGCCAGTGACCTACCATGGTCACTCACTCCCCTTATAAAATAAAACACAAGAGAGATCAAGAAGACCTATATTCTTTAGCTTTATTATAATAGGCCCATATTCTTCATATACATTTTCTCAAGTAGGCCTATATATTCAAGATCTTGATGCAAGCACCAAACCATCATCATATGCAAACAAAAACATAGTGACTTCAAAAGAGGAGTCTATAGAACTTAAAAAGACTAGAGTATGTTATCAAATCATGAAATATGTATCTAAACTTCTAAGATTACTCATCTTGTCTGTCATGATCTTTTCATTGTATCTTGCAACATGAAAAAGAGAATCTTGGAAGTACATTCCCTCGTAGCATATAACCTAGGACTTCTTCAGGTCATACATACAAAATTGATATTCATACAAAAATTTTGAAAGAAATCCATTCAATACTAAAGAGGGTAATTACAAGTCATAAAAAAAGGGGTTGATCAAAGATACCAAATAAACTTATTATTGCATAGAAATGGCATCAGTCCCAAGCACAATGATATTCTATATAGGTTTCCAACCACAAAATTCGAAACAACATTCTCATGACATACTACTTCTTATGCAAATAATATTTGTTTTGAATACTTGAAAGCAAAAGCATATTAATGCAAAAGAGAAACAAAAAATGTAGATTATTAAAAATTTCAAAGGCCAAGAACTAACACAACAGGATAACTCAAAGCATTCAACAATGGTTATAAGAAAACATTGAGATAAAGTACCTTCTATATTTAAGGAGACAAAGTACCTTCCTAATTCACTAAATCGGAAATATAAAGGAGGCATGGAATTCAAGGAAAAGCCTCATATACATCCCCACACAATCAAGATCAACTTGGTACCAAGGTCATTTTTCTACTCATATTTTGTGGCATTCATTGTTGGCATCATATAAGCCAACATAGAGAAGAAACATAGTTTTCAAATATCAAAATTTACATGGTATGAAGGCTTCATCAATATACCATGAGGTTGAACTCATATTCAAACTAATAAATCTATTTTGAGAATACAACATCACAATGATCTCATACAATACAATTTTCCAAAAACTAAAGGCTCAAGCAAACAATCTTGTACTTCTTCTCCTCCAAAGAAAGATTCTCATTTAAAATATCAAAAGGATCACTACTTCTTCATGGATAAGCATATCTAGGAAATTCTTTGCATCTAAGGCACATAGTAAACAAGGTATTGTTCATCCTCAAATGTGTTAAGTCTTTTGTAAAATATCTCTTGTATATTCCTTTCCCATACTTAGAAAATTTTTGAGTTTTTTCATGGATTCACAATGTATCTTTAGTCATGTTCAACTTTCGTGACCCCCAAAATACATCATTGAGTTTCACCACCTCTATTTTTCACCTACACTTAGAAACTTTTCAAAAATACTTCACCATGGGTCTAAGGCACATTCCTGATTTTCTTGTCTATGCTCACGACCCCGCCATCCTAATCCACTTCTTATACTTAGCCAAATTCTCAAAATATTACTGCAAGTCTATGTAATGTTATGAATTTTCTCCATCGTACCCTCCGACCCGCCATACCTCCCTAACCTAAGGATATCTCAACCCTTAGTCGAATTCTATAAGTCTTGTCGTGGGTCCGCAATTATTTCATTACTCCTCCATATACTCTTAATCCTTCCATGCTTCCACTCTCACCATTGCACTACCCCAATCATCCACCTCCCTACTGTAAATATACATCTTATCTTATCACACTCCCTGATGTACATTTAATACAAATCTCCCAAAAATAACTAAATTGGTTAAGTATTAAAATTTGTTATTAATGGCGATCTTCTCGAGACATTTCCTCATCAATTCTAAATTTAATTTGTATTAACAATTCTTTGAATCAAGAGTCTCATATCATATTATGGTAAAAATGTTTACTTTGGTAATAACATTTAGAAATAACTGTACATTAATCCATCAACTTGATTACATATGACAACCGGAAAAAACTAACAATTCTTTGGAGACACCATCAATTCACTTTTATGAGAAGATCAAAGGTTTCAATGGTCAAGAGAATACATGTATTACCCTTCATTTCCACTTCTGAGGAAGAGTTGAAACCATATTTGGACATCAGGAATCACTCTAGCATGTTGTGTTCCATAGATCTATGATTTCAAAGAGTTGGCTTCATGGTGTATTGATAAATTCGACAAGAATCAAGAATAATTCAATTGCAAGGTGAATCTCCTATTTCCTTATCACTTTCAGTCTTTAGGAGAATGTTCAGACTTTTAGATCCGACAACGACTTTCAAAGGTGATGAAGGAAAGGATTTTCTAAAGGCAAGGAATGGATGATTGGAGCTTTTACAAGAATATCTTGAAGACCCACCAATTATGCCAGAGGACCTTTCAAGAATTTAGGTAAGTTCATTAAAAAATACCTATCAAGAAATGGAATGGCTATTTGTTAGAGTAGTTAGACAAGAGTCTACAAATACTATTCCCAGGCTCTCCATGTATATTTTGCACTTTTCAATTCATGAAAGAGTAATATTTTATTGGGAAAATATTTCTCCAGTGAATTATCTTTTTAGTTGGAAAATTTCAAAAAGAGTAAAAAGTGTTAAATGGCCTCACATCTGATTTTTGCCATTACATACTGTCACATCTTCAATGGATTTCCTTTGGCCAAGAAAGTAAACTGTAAAATTGATTGTGTTCAAATGTGGTATCCGACTTTATGGAAACAAAAATCTATGTACCATTTTTATGAAGTAAATAATGCTTTCATTTCCTCTTTTAAAAAACTTATTTATGGACTGAACACATCTAGATTGTCTCTAGAAGCAACATCCTTCTTGGATAAGAGAGGAATCTTTGAAGCAATGGAGCACTTCAGTATTACAAGGCTTTATTTTTCTCATGAAATACCCTCATATCTTCCATATTATGTTTCAGATAATATATTTGTTGTCAAAGTATGAAAACAATATAGATTTTGGGCCCATTTCTTTAATGAAAAGAGGAAAAGACAGTTCATTCCCCTGTCATGGAAAATTGGAGAGATGAGAAAAAAGCGTCCCACCCAAACAAAAATCCCAATCTGCAATTCAAGAGAAAAAAAAATCCCAATCTGCAGTTCAAGAGAAAAAAAAATATTCAATCGCTAATTTCAAAGATGGAGGTGAGAAAAACCCTCCTAGGGGAAATCTAGAGAGTCTTCACACACTCCTTGTCACAAGATAGAGGAAAAGAGGAATAAATAAGGAAGGAAATAGTGAGGGAATACCTGAAGAAGAAAGTGTGGGAATACCTGAAGAAGAAAGTGTTCTTAAAGCTATGGATCTTGATGTGAATATTCAGGAAATTGAATTCCCAGATGAGGAATAGAGGATTCAAGAGAGTAGAGAAGTTGTATCATAGTTGGATACATAGGAGCCAACTGTATTTGAAGAGGAATCCTTGACCTTTCACAGTGCCATGTTTGACAAAAGTTCAATAAAATTGGTTATTGAAAAGTAAAAAGTAAAAAGGTTCAAGGAAAACTGAGCTCATAACTCAACTTCAATGGAGTTCCACCTTCTAGAATTGTACAGATTCATGAAGCTACACGAGAAGCCATAAAAATGTTACACTGAGAAATGGAGAACGGAAATGTTATTCTCAAGGATAGAATTAAATCATTAGAAAGTGTTTTAATGCCCCCACCTCTATTTTCCATCCCAATTGCCACAATATGATGTTGGAAAAGTCTTGTTGTAACACGTGAATCGAGCTCCAAACTAAGAGGAACATAAATTCTATTTGTTTCCATTAGAAAGTGTGTTGGAAAAAATATCTAGAAAAGAATGACTCTTATCCTCGAGACATGGGAATTGACAACAAGTTTTGTTTTCTTGGGCTCAAGAATGACCAATTTTAGGTAATATCTTCAAGCTAATCTAGAAAATGATGAAGAATTTTATAAAGGGGTTTTTTCCACCTTTGTTGCAAAAGTTTCAAATATTAGTGAATTTAATAGGAAAGAGGAGAACTTTCCTTCCGCAATCTGAATAAAACAACTTAAGGTATGTTGGTTAAAAAGAATCAAGAACTTAAGGGATATGTTGGTTGAGTGTGATATTATAAGTGTTAAAAGAGGAGAGTTGGATTTAAATTTAATTGAATTGGATTTAGATAGATCAACAGGAGATGTGGATGATCCACGTCTAATATTGAATTATACACATGTCAAAAGAACAATTTGAAGAAAAATTAGACTCATTGAAGAATGCATCAACTGAGAAGTTTAATGACTTGAACAAGTATTCAGAAATATAAGTGGAAAGTTGGTTGGTTAGTTATGTAAATAAAAATAAATACATTGAGGATACCCTACACCAACTTTTGATGGACTTCAAAGATACAATTTTTTATTTATTTGATATTAAAGTAAGACAAGAAATAATTGTGGCACCAATGAAAGATTATATCGAGACTTGGTTAAATAAAGCCTTAACTAAAATAATTGAACTAGATTAAGAAGAGGTAGTTGCAACCGATCAATGAGTTCCAACGAAGGACAATATAAAAGGCACACTAGAAAGCAGATATGGATGGAGATATTCCATCACAGTAAGTAAAGTGACCACTTTTCATAATCCCCTATATTTCATGCTTCTCATTCAGAAATCATCTAGTTGTGTATTTTCAATATTTATTGAGAACTCATAACCAATATTTGATCGTCTCATTTTTCTTCTTCCAGGTCTAGTCCCAATCTACTTTCTTTTATGGTCCACGGGAGCCCCATCCTAGTCCATTTGGATGAATGCAAGCTTTTAAATTTATTGTAAAATAGACTATTATTTTTGAACTCCCTAAAGAACTACCTTGGGGTGTAACTTTAATGATTTCTCAAACTCTGAGTTTATGAGTACAAGATTTTATAAGTGCACTTATCATACTTGTTTATGTTTTCAATGAAATACTCTTTTAAAGTTCTTTGTATTGTGGACTTATATATTTCCATCTTATGAATGTGATCAAATCATATTATGATGTGATGGATGTGAGGAATGTTTTATTTTCATATGATTCCTTTATTCTTGTATAATATTTTGTATATATTATATTTCAATCTTTAAAATATTCTTGGTCCTTCTCTTAGGAACTTTTCTTTGTGAATACACTTTTATCTTGTAAACAGTTATGGGTATTTTATTTAAGCAATAAAATTGGGGCTTGTTGTTTAGTATTCTCCTATTTGATATATTAATTAAAGAATACCAAGCAATATCTTTCGAACAATTATTTTCCTCATAAGGTTGTTGTTGGGATTGTGACCAATCTGAACATCAACATTTTTTGTGACCATACTTGGGAGAACAAAAGGTTGGTTTCATAGACCAGAATCTTAATGACTCAACCATAACCTAATCGACCCCGGTTACAAGTCGGACTTAGAAATCAAGTGTGTTTCATCAGTTGTATGATTTAGTATTGAAAACAACAAAAACTCGAGAAGAGATCGAAAGATCTTGGGAAACTCTTGCTCAGGAGGAAGAAAGAGAAATAACACTAAGACAAAGAAGAAGGTTTTGAAACTAAGAAAAAACTGGAATCTTATCGTAACATCTCCACAACTTAAGGTAAGCAATTTCATCGTAATAGTATAGGTTAAAAAAAAATATTTGTGAAAAACAATATTCCGATAGTGATATAAAATGATGAATAATTAACAAAACATGTATTATGTTTAAATGTAATAAGGTCACTATCATTTTATAATGACCAAAAATTTAATATCCGCTTAATCAATTTAATATCATTATTACTACTTCAAGGTCTACTCTTAAGTCCATAGTTAAACTCTTAATACATTGTTATCGTTCAAGTAAATCTCCCTTATTCAACATTATAGATGTAGGCACAAAAGTTGATCGATTAAGAAAAGTCAAGTTTGATAGTGCAATTAAATTACATTGCCTTAATGCATTTTTTGTTTATATAATTATTTCACAACAAATCTCTTAATATGGTAGATTATTATTTTTTTGTTTATATAACTATTTCACAACAAATCTCTTAATATGGTAGACAAATTGGGGCTTGTTGTTTAGTATTCCCCTATTTGATATATTAATTAAAGAATACCAAGCTATATCTTTCAAACAGTTATAGAATACCACCTCTATAAAAATGAAACGAGATTTTTTCCTCATGAGGTTGTTGTTGGGATTGTGACCAATATGAACATAAACATTTTTGGCGACCATACCGAGGAGAACAAAAGGTTGGTTTCACAGACCAGAATCTTAATGAATCAACCAGAACCTAATCAACCTTGGTTACAAGTCGGACTTAAAAATCAAGTGTGTTTCATCAGTTGTATGATTTAGTAATGAAAACAACAAAAACTCGAGAAGAGATCGAAATATCTTGGGAAACTCTTGCTCAAGAGGAAGAAATAGAAATAACACTAAGACAAAGAAGAAGGGTCTGAAAGTAAGAAAAAACTAGAATCTTATTGTAACATCTCCACAACTTAAGGTAATCAAGTTCATCGTAATAGTATAGGTTAAAAAAAATTGTTTGTGAAAAACAACATTACGATAATGATATAAAAGGACGAATAATTAGCAAAACATGTATTATGTCTAAATGTAATAAGGTCACTATCATTTTATAATGACCAAAAATTTAATATCCACTTATTATCAATTTAATACCATTACTACTACTTCAAGGTCTACTCTTAAGTCCATAGTTAAACTCTTAATACATTGTTATACTTCAAGTAAATCTCCCTTGTTCAACATTATAGGTGTAGGAACAAAAGTTGATCAATTAAGAAATACACTTTTGATCAAAAGTTGATAGTTCTTTGTGAATACACTTTTATCTTACAAATATTTCTGTGTATTTTATTTAAGAAATAAAATCCGGGCTTGTTGTTTAGTATTCCCCTATTTGATATATTAATTAAAGAATACCAAGCTATATCTTTCGAACAGTTATAGAATACCACCTCTATAAAAATGCAACGAGATTTTTTCCTCATAAGGTTGTTGGGATTGTGACCAATTTGAACATCAACATTTTTTGTGACCATACTTGGGAGAACAAAAGGTTGGTTTCATAGACCAGAATCTTAATGACTCAACCATAACCTAATCGACCCCGGTTACAAGTCGGACTTAGAAATCAAGTGTGTTTCATCAATTGTATGATTTAGTATTGAAAACAACAAAAACTCGAGAAGAGATCGAAAGATCTTGGGAAACTCTTGCTTAGGAGGAAGAAAGAGAAATAACACTAAGACAAAGAAGAAGGGTGTAAAACTAAGAAAAAACTGAAATCTTATTGTAACATCTCCACAACTTAAGGTAAGCAATTTCATCGTAATAGTATAGGTTAACAAAAAATATTTGTGAAAAACAATATTACGATAATGATATAAAAGAACAAATAATTAACAAAACATGTATTATGTCTAGATGTAATAAGGTCACTATCATTTTATAATGACCAAACATTTAATATCCACTTATTATCAATTTAATACCATTACTACTAGTTCAAGGTCTACTCTTAAGTCCATAGTTAAACTCTTAATACATTGTTATCCTTTAAGTAAATCTCCCTTATTCAACATTATAGGTGTAGGCACAAAAGTTGATCAATTAATAAAATTCAAGTTTGATAGTGAAATTAAATTACATTGCCTTAATGCATTTTATGTTTATATAATTATTTCACAACAAATCTCTTAATATGGTAGAATAATTTTTATTTTTTTTTGTTTTTTCTAAACTTTTGTTTAGACAAATTCTACTAAAGTTTAGGTTCAGTCAATAATTGGTTCACTTTTCTATTTAAAGGATTTACCACTAAAACCAAATATTTTGAAAATATAATTTATTTTAATTAAAGATTGATTAAAAACTATTAAAACATCTAAAATTTATCAATTTGTAATATATTTATATGAATAATATATATATATATATATATATGAAAAATAAGTGACATCAATATATATTACTACAACTACGAATATGTGAGACCAACCAAATAACAAGATTGACCTTCCACAAACCTCTCACCCCACAAGTAAAAGAATTAAAACATTTTTAAACCTTGGTATGCTTATCAAGATAGCCACATAAAATGGCACAACAATAGCCCACCAAGACTCGCACGTTAACATCGCAACTTGTCGGTCCCAACACTAATGAACATAGGATTTAGGGGAGCCACTAAAGATCGCCCAATGGTAATATCAGAGTGGTTACTTAGAGATATCTTGATTACCCTTAGATATTTTCGGTTAATTCATACATTTTTTTTTTTAAATTTAGATCGTTCTCATAAACGAAATCTCCCATTGAAAGCTTATCCTTTACCTGTCAAGCTTACGTGGATAGTATTAGTAGTCGATAAGTTGAGATTGACGCACTAACAAGWTTTGTATATATTTTTTTCTTTAGGAGTAGGTACTCTTAAAAAAAACTGATAWTAACCTAAATTCGAAGTCTCCTAAACATTGCCTTTCATAGGTTCTTAAAGTGATTCAACAATTAAGCTTACTGATTAGACCTTAAATTCAACAGAGAAAAAACATGTTTAACCATGCTATGGGTACTCTTACCTTCGATTAATTACATAGCATCATCCATCTACTGAAAAGGGATTTAATAAAATTACTAAATTATTTCGTCAGGCAGGATGTAACCCTCACGACATCGTGGACCTATCGAACTAGGTAATCATTAACCTATAGTTCAATGATCCAGTTCGCTATTGGTGGCCACCCACCTATTCCAACTGGCTCCTCTTATTCATTTTTAGTTCATCATGTTCTTTTGTAATTCTTTGTAATTGTGGGTTCTACAATTTTGGGGTTGTCTGAAGCCCCACACATCTTCCAGGTGGGTATTGGTGGCCTTTCACCTAATTCAACTGGCTTATTTTGTATGTTGTCATGTTAGCACATCTTTTTGTACTTCTAGGGTCGTTTTGGAGGCCTAAACAATATTTTTTTGGCTCACCATAGTCAAACTGTAGACAGAGTCAAATTTTGATGGTAGAATGTGTATCTCTCTGAAAGACCTTTCCAACGGGCTATCACGCGCCTAAAACGGAGGTCGTTTTCAAAAGTTGTGACCTCGGGAATTTGAGGTACCAACTTACCCATAGGGGCCCACATGACTTTTGACGTTTCACCTCCTAGGGTTAGGCTTTTGGATGTCTAGGGTTTTGGAATTCATGAGTAATATCAAAAAGGCCTATAGAGCCTCATTGTAATTCATTCTGGTCAGATGTATGTGCGTAGCAACCACATCTCTTCTCAGACATAGCTACCACCATTCGAGCAAGTGTTTCAGTTCTGCAGTTTTACAGTTTAAACCTATTTTATTATTCAATAGAAGATATTGTTCATTGGATATCTATGATATTTTTCATATCTTTGTGTTTATTGTATTCATCATGTTAATCAGTTTGTTCCTCTCCTAAATCCATATCATTGGTATCAGAGAGGTATGCTCTTCATTTATTTTTCTTCGTGCATGTCCCCAACAAGATCTGAGTATAAGAAGTTGGGACTCGAACCAATCAATCCATTGTAATACAGGTCGCGACGAGCATTAAAACAACCCATGGGGGGCAAAAAGAAATATGATGGAGCAGGAGATCCTATTAAAATGTTTCTCAAGGAATCCCTCACGTGACAAAGAAACGAAATGATGGACAACTTCGTGTAGATCTTTCGACCGCTGCCCACCGAAGAAGATCTTCATCAAACGGTCGTGCAACCCCCTTCAAGGTACAGGTAAATTTTGATAGTCCATTATTTGAAGGACTGATAGATGTGGATGTTGTAGATAAATGGTTGAATATGCTCAAAGGGTATTTTTTGGTCCACAATTTTTCTGATAGGGAAAAGATCACTTTTGAACTCCTCAAGGTCGTTCCCCGTGTTAAAGACTAGTGGGATAGTTACTCTAAGTAAAGTTTCATAGAGGAATATGCAATGTTTGTGGTGGCCCCTACATGGGATTCCTTCCGGGACGCCATTAAAGAACAATACTACCTTGTTGGAAGCTATGAAGACCAGTACACTAGATGGACCACCCTACATCACGAAAGGGACCAAACAATACCATATTTCACCAATATTTTCCATACCATGCGCACCAAATTGGGTATCAAAAACTCTGAGCATCATCTAGTGCTCAAATACTGCGGTTGTTTTCATAGATACATTCAAACAAAAATGGATTTTCTAGACATCGCCTCATTGGGAACGACTTATAGATACATTGTCAAGATCGAGCAAAAATTTAAGAAGAAAATGAGAGAGTTTGGATCTGAAAACCCTTCACAGCCGAAGCAGGGAAAAGGCAACCCCAACCCACACAGCAAGGGACCAAGTCGAGATGGTCGCCCTCAGGAAAACCAGTCCAAGCTGCAACACAAGAAGGGCAATGAGAGGATGAAGAAGGACACAAGAAAATGGTGTGAGTACCATAAGAGCCCTTGGCACAACACCGAAGAATGTTTCTCCAAGCAATGACTCATGGATGAACTGAAGGCTTCTGATTCAGAGGTCGATTCTGATTCTGAATCAAATCTTGAAGAAGGGGAGCGGATTATCGATGTTGAACCCAGTGCCACTATCACTAACATGAAATTCTGGCCAAGTGAACCAGAAGAACCAGAAGAAGGGGAACACCTCTTTCACTCGTAGATGTGGGTAAAGGGGGCTCTGCTTCATTTCATTGTCGATAGCAGTAGTCAGAAGAACCCAATTTCAGCAGAGGTCGTCAAGCAACTGGACCTACCAATGACACTGCACCCACAACCCTACACCATCAACTGGCTTCACCAAGGAAGAGATCTTTGTGTCAGCCAACAATGTCATCTTCCGTACGACATCAAGCCTTTCAAAGATCAGGTACAGTGTGATATTTCTCCCCTTGAAGTTTGTGATTTTATTTTAGGACAACCATATTTGTGGAAGCGTCTTGTTGTGTATGATTCTATACCCCGCAGTGTTATTATTACTTTGGGTAGACAATTGTACAGGATGCCAAAGGTAGCACCGCCTAATGCTATTTATTTAATCTATGCTAAGCAATGCAGTAAGGTCATCTCACAGACCGGGAAGTTCATCTTCTTTGTGATTCGTTCTCACAGTAAGTAGAAGGTCGTCACCACATCCATGGCCTCTACACAGAGCCTCTCTTTGCAGCAGAAGAAAGTGCACAGGATCATGGAAGAATACAAAGACAACTTATCCTCACCTACAGGGGTACCGACACACTGCCAAGTCAAGCATCCAATTGATCTGACCCCCGACGCACCCCTACCTAATGGACCAGTCTATCGTCACTTGCTGATGGAAAATGGAGAAATTAGGCGTCAGATCCAAGATCTTCTTCAAAAGGGGCACATCAAACCCAACTCCTCCCCTTGCGGAAGCATGATTGTACTGGAAAAAGAAGGACAGGACTTGGTGACTTTGCATTGATTACAAAGCCTTAAAAAAAATCACAATCAGGAACCAGTACCCCATTCCCAGGATTGA